>CAUYPO010080311.1:0-11122 GCA_963574435.1 Cheirogaleus major | reverse complement strand
ACTCCTGGGCTCAAGAGATTCCTTCTGCCTCAGCCTCCCGAGTAGCTGGGACTACAGGCATGCACCACCATGCCCGGCTAATTTTTTCTATATATTTTTAGTTGGCCGATTAATTTCTTTCTATTTTTAGTAGAGATGGGGTCTCGCTCTGGCTCAGGCTGGTTTCAAACTCCTGACCTTGAGCGATCCGCCCACCTTGGCCTCTTAGAGTGCTAGGATTACAGGTGTGAACCACCATGCCTAGCCTAAGACATTTATTATGGCAAGAAGGAAGAATGAAAAATAGAGCCTAAATGGATCCATTCTATAAAGGACCCAATATTATATTCCTGTACTATCCAGACCTTTGGCATTTTTGAGCTAGAAGAAAGCTGTATCTATTAAGTAGGGAAATTATGACTTAAGGATATAGTTTGATTCAGAATACATGTATAAGTTTATTCATTACAAAATATTTACCGAACACCCACCATGTGCTCAGTGCTCAGTATTTTGACCTATTTAGAGTACTGTAGGGGATTCAGAGATGAATATGATATGGACTGAAAATCTAGAATAGTAAAACTTTTTCTGTAAAGGGTCAAATAGTAAATATTTTAGGCTTCGTGCGCCATGGACTCCCTGTTGTATGCACTCAACTCTGCCATTGTATTAATAGTACGAAAGTAGTCATAGGCAATATATAAATTAATGGGTGTGGTTATGTTCCCCTCAAAAACTTTATTTATAAAAACTGGTGGTTAGATTTGGCCCATGGGCCATAGTTTGCTGACTCTTGCTCTAGAACTACCAATAGGATGTACCCCAACATCTGCAATATATTCAACCTAACTGTTCAGGCTTTCATAATTTCCTGCCTGAACTGTTATAAAAATTCCCCTCTCTTGTGTTACCAACTCTGCTCCCCTAAATACTCCACTCGACACAGCTGCCAGAGTGATCTTATGTTTTAACACTATGTCACTGCTATTCTTAAAACTTTTCAATGGCTTAGCACTACTCACAGAAAAAAAGTCCATACTTCTTAGCAGAGTATAAAAGGCTCTTTGTGCTCCATCCCTGCTTTAGTCTCCTGACTTATCCCCACAATGTCTCTCTCTACCACCCCTCCCCTAACTTCTATGCTGAAGCAATACTAAATTACTCCAACACACCACAGTATTTTGTGTCTCTGTTCCTTTGCATATGTTGTTCCTTCTACCTAAAATGCCCTACCCCACCAGGAGACAATCATATCCACCCAGAAAATTCCTCTGTGAAGGTTCCTCTCACCCCTCGAGTTGACCACATCTGACACATTTTCACTTCCTTACCTAACATCTACTTTCTACCACTGCATGTAGAGCAGGGGTCCTCAAACTTTTTAAACAGGGGGCCAGTTCACAGTCCCTCAGACCGTTGGAGAGTGCGCACTGTGGGCACGGGACGAGTTGGCTGCTAAGCAGGACAGGCAGCAGTGGCAAAAACACCCATCGGACCAGATAAATGTCCTCGGCGGGCCGCATGTGGCCCGTGGGCCGTAGTTTGAGGACGCCTGATAGAGGATTAGACTGTGAGTTGCTCAATGGCAAGCAATTTACTTCTTTGCAGTTGTGTATTAACTTCTAGCATAGTGCCTGCATACAGTAGGTGCTAAATAAATCTATTTTGAACCAAAGTCAACCAAAGGTTCCATATATGATACATTACTATTTTTTTTTTTTTTTTTTGAAACAGAGTCTTACTCTCTTGCCCTGGCTAGAGTGCCATGGCATCAGCCTAGCTCACAGCAACCTCAAACTCCTGGGCTCAGCCAATCCTTCTGCCTCAGCCTCTCGAGTAGCTGGGACTACAGGCATGTGCTACCATGCCCGGCTAATTTTTTTTTTTCTATATATTTTTAGTTTGCCAATTAATTTATTTCTATTTTTAGTAGAGATGGGGTCTCGCTCTTGCTCAGGCTGGTTTCGAACTGCTGACCTTGAGCAATCCACCTGCCTCGGCCTCCCAGAGTGCTAGGATTACAGGCACATTACTATTTCAAGAAGGAAAAGAACACATCATTCTTAAAAGGGAAAATGAAGAAAGCAGTAGCATATGAGGCAGGTAATGAAAAGACAAGTAACACCGAATCTAAACATCCTCAATCAAGCAAAAACAAACAAAAAACCAGCCAGGTGTGGTGGCTCACGTCTGTAATCCTAGCACTCTGGGAGGCCGAGGCGGGAGGATAGCTCAAGGTTAAGAGTTCAAAAACAGCCTGAGCAAGAGCGAGACCCATCTCTACTAAAAATAGAAAGAA
The DNA here is from genome assembly GCA_963574435.1 of Cheirogaleus major. Lineage (NCBI taxonomy): Eukaryota > Metazoa > Chordata > Mammalia > Primates > Cheirogaleidae > Cheirogaleus > Cheirogaleus major. The sequence goes on along the minus strand of CAUYPO010080311.1, from coordinate 8,841 downwards.
ATTAGCTGGACAACTAAAAATATATAGAAAAAATTAGCCGGGCATGGTGGCGCATGCCTGTAGTTCCAGCTACTCGGAAGGCTGAGGCAGGAGGATCGCTTGAGCCCAGGAGTTTGAGGTTGCTGTGAGCGAGGCTGATGCCACAGCACTCTAGCCCGGGCAACAAAGTGAGTGTCTGTCTCAAAAAAAAAAAAAACAACAAAAAAAAACCCCAAACAAACAAAAAACCACACCTAAAGTAGAGAGATTGAAAAATAAATTAATGTCTGATGACTGGTGAGTATTTCGTTTTGGCTGAAGTGTATGTAGAATAATTGGGAATATAACTAGAAAGGGCAGTTAGGGTCAAATCTAGAGGACCTGAAAGACAGTGGAGAGTCAATGAAAATGTCTGAATGGTAGAAGGATATGAAACAGAAAGGCTAATCAACGTGGGTAGTGGCAGTGAGTACTGAAAGATACTGCCAAGATGGAACTGACAAAATTTGGCAAATGACTTGATGCAGGGCACAGAAGAGTGGCAGAAATCAAAGATAATCCTGAAGTTTTAAGCCTGGGAATTCGGGTAAATGGGAAATAGGAGTAAGAAGGAAAGTAGTAAAAGTCAGTGAATTTGGTTATGGAATATTAAATTTGAGACTTGATAAAACATCCAGGTGGGAGTATTTAGTATGAATCAGACACTTTCAAGAGATGAGATATAAATCCGGGAGTTATTTATTTACAGGTGATAACTAAAATCTGAAGAGGAGAGATGGTAAAAGATCAGTATGTATCCTTGGTACGTACTTCTGCCATAGTAATTATAACATTGTTGTACTAATTTGAAAACATGTCCATTTCCCTGACTCTGAACTCTTTGAGAGAAGAGGTCATGATTATCTTTGTGTCTATTTCAAAAAAAGCAAGTATTCAGTATATTTGCTGAATGAAGCAGCCCTATAATTCCAGTACATAGAAAATCCAACTTCCTATGACATGTTACAACTTAATATAGTACAAAGATTAAAAAAATACTTCATTAAAAATCTTCCCCTCACATGTCTGTGTCAGCTAGTGACAACCTGAGGTAGATGAGTCCATGATTACCATAGGACAGATGCTAACGTTATCTTTCTTCCTGCTACTCTGAAGATTTAGCAGTTGACAATTAATTCTTATTCCTTTTACCATCTCTTAACCATCAAAAGTCAGTATTACTCTAGTTGTTGGCATGCTTGAAAGGAAAGAGAAAGAATACTGGTATGGTATTCATAGGACTGTAAACTCTTAATCTATTTAGTTGATTTTCCTGACCTTTATGTGTCTGTTCATGGCAGTGGACTGTGCTGCTCGCACCAGACCCTCCAGTTCAGCACCACTGAAGTTCTTGGTCTCCACGGCAAGCTCTTTAATGTCCACATCAGCAGAGAGTAACTGATGCCCTCTCATCCTTGCTGTGTGGATATGCAGGATCTGCAGTCGACCTTTTTCATCTGGCAAACCTGATAAAATTAAAAATAAAACAGACATTTTTCTAGTCTTAAAAACATCATCATCAGAGAGCATTATAATCCTAATGCTTTTCTTATAGGTACTGAAGCATGTAAACATCTGCTTCTCATGATATAAAACTTTTCTAACAAACATTAAGTCATATGAAATAATTCCTGTTAATAAACCCTAATTGCCACACCCCACCCATACTGATCAGTGGCAGATCTGCTTACCTATCTCCATTTTAACTTCCAGTCTTCCAGGTCGAAGGAGAGCCTCATCTATCAGATCTGGTCTATTGGTCATTCCTGAACGCAGATGTTAAAACAAAACAACAAACAAATGATCTGAGTTCAAAATTAAGATAAAATAGCCCGTTAGTATATGTAAGAATAACAATTTACCTAACAAGCTAAGAGGACGTTCTATAAAAGTCAGATAGAAAACCAAATTATTCTCAAAAATAGCATTTGTTCTTAATCTGTTCTAATAAAAATACCTGGAGACTCTGCTTTAGTATTTCACAATTGTACAAGTCAATAGAATATAAATGTAATGAAAATTTCCAATATTTAAAAAGAAAATTTAAAGTTCAGAGAAGGTAAGTACCTTGTCGGAGTGACAGAGAGGCAATGTGAACATGATCTCTCTAACTCCAAAGTCCCTTCTCTTTTTTGTAGGCTAGTCGTTTTCAGCCCTCATAAAATAGCAGGGTTTTTATTCCCCCAAAAGTAATCTTAAGAAGAACCTCAGTACATAAAACAGTTAAAAGAAGAAGTTATAATGATGATGTAGGATCTGAAGCTCGCTCCTTGGCCCTCCCTGACCCCGAAGCACCGCTGAGGACTTTTGGAAGCTGATAGGACTCAGTCTGAAAACCACCACATTACATCATGCTGCCTTTCTCATCTGTGGGTGAGCTATAAGCTTAAACCTGCAAGTTACTAAAACCCATCTTTTATTTTTCCTATTAAGCTCAGGCATTAAAATAGTCAAATTCTCCAATATAACTTGATCCCAATTTGGAAACATTGGCAAAATAGTATAATTACAACCTCCACAGATCTCAATACAGAACCTATGTGTCTAATGTTTTTGAAAGAATAGTACTTTTTTAAAAAAGTAAACATACCAATGACTAGGATGTTGTTCAGCTGCTCTACCCCATCAATTTTGGACAGCAACTGGTTGACAACAGTGTCATGAACTCCTGTGCTACCAGCCATGCTCCCTCTCTGTTTGCAGATGGCATCGATTTCATCAAAGATGATGATATGCAAACCACTGTTAGCACCAAGCTATTAAGGGAAGAAATTATATCAAAGGTCATAATTTGAATGTATTATTAAACAAATAAAAAAAGCAAAACAAAGCTTTCAACAGATTGAGTTCGCTTCATTTTGACTAATAAATATAGCAAGTGGTTGTTGTCCACTCAATGGTGTTGGAACTGCAATCTCAGAATTCTGCAATCTGAAAATGCATTCCAGAACCTCATATTTAATAGCCATAAAACAAAAATATGCATTACCTATGATATATAATGTGTATATATAGAAAGTGAATTATTTATCAAATAATTATTAATTTACATACATTTCTTATCTCATTATTTGAAAGAACTCATACTTGTCAGACATATTTGTTAAGGCAGTTAGCGCAACTCTCTTCCATTTTCCCTCCCTGATTTTCGGTGAGAAGATTGTCCCAGAAGCAGTAGGTTTAATGTTTGTTTTATCATATTATATAACTAAAGGTTAACCCTACCCATAGGTTGCCTGGGAATTGGGCAGACGGGTGAAGAAATTGAACATGATTCATATTCACTTATATCATATGTAAACTGATTACTTTTCCCTAACAATAAAGTGAGAACAGAGACACAACTGGTAAAACGAACTTGTTAAAGGGAATGCTGCTTCTTCTGCATAGTGATTTCTGTTTTAACATATTGAAAATAGAGCCACCATTAAAATAAATTAGTTTATATATTTTGAACCTTTGACAGATGCAAACACTTTCAAATGCTAATAATTCATTAGGTTAATTTAACAAGGACCTTCTAATAATTTATATTAAAGTAATTAAGTGTATTAGGGACCAAAGAGTAAACTCTAGAAATTTTCTTTTTCTTTTTAAACAACAAAATAATTAGTGATTAACAAAACAGGTGAAAATGAACGTAACCTAAATATGACAACATATGGATAAAAAGAATTAAATGATGACCATAATGAAATCAAGTATGGTTAGTATCCATTAAATCTCTGATAAGGATATAATTTTTTTTAATAAGAGGCTTATTCACTTTAAGAGAATAAAGAGTTGCAAAATAAAATAGAAATGAAATTTTAAAATAAAATAAAGCCGGGTGTTTGATACATGCAACAACTTGGATGAATCTCAAAGACATTATGCCGAGTGAAGGAAGCCAGTCTCAAAAGATTATATATTGTATGACCCCATTTATATGACATTCTCAAAAAGACAAAACTACAAGGATGGAGAACAGATCAGTAGTTACCAGGGGTTATCGGCAAGGGGAGGGTGATCATAAAGGGACAGCATAAAGGAATTTTTTTGGAGGGTGATGTAAATGTTCTGTATCCTGATTGTGGTGGTAGTTTCATGAATCTATACACCTGTTAAAATCCATAAAAGTGGCCAGACGTGGTGGCTCATGCCTGTAATCTAAGCACTTTGGGAGGCCAAGATTGGGGGGAGGGGATCACTTAAGTCCAGGAGTTCAAGACTGGCCTGGGTAACACAGTGAGGCCTTATCTCTACCAAAAAAATAAAAAATCCATAAAAGTTACACCAGAATAGAAAAACAAAATTTTATTGCATGATAATAATAATTATAAGCCAGAATAGAATAATACATTCCATTCATATTCAGAGTATTATTCATTCTTTAATGCAATTCTATATAAGATGATACTTATATGTCTATCAAAGTTTCTAAAATTTAACTAGGTTTTATTTTTTTCCCTGAACATTACTTACAAATTGTTCTCCTTCCACAAATATTTTAAAACTTAATTTCAAATCTAAAAAAAAATCAACTTCATTTCTCAATATCATTGCATTTACTGAACAGATGTCTAATGATATAAATGATAGCTTTTTTCTTATAAAAAAATTCAATACCAAACTGTTCATCTTTCCATCTATAGAAAAAACTGGGAATGAGGAATTATAACTACAACCTTAGCTTTGCCAAAGCACTGTTGTATATTAATTCTGGCCATCTTCAGTGTAAAACAAGAATACTTCTGTTTGTGACTGAAAAATTATGAGATTTTACATTATTTTTTAAAGATATTTTTAATTCAAGGTTGTCTGCCTGATACAGCATGAAACAAAAAGCTGCTATAATGTATGAATTTTGCTGTCAATGTGCTTTATGTTGCTGCTGGCATCATGACTTCCTTTTCAGTCCAACCTCAGAAATCACCTATGTGGACAGGGACAAAGACAATAAGAACACTGTGTTTGATTAAATGATCAGAGGGTGATCTGTCCTAAACATAATTTAGTATAATTCTGACCTTTTCAGAACCTTACTAATCTTGTTACCTGTCATCAGGTCCCTTCCCCCAACCTAGTCAGTACAATAACATCAATTTTTACGGGTCTATTACTTAAATAAAGGCAAGTTCTTATTGCAATAAATAAGGAATCAGGTAAGGAAGATGTCAAGATTAATGTTCACAGATTAATATAGTTGAATCATCAATAAACTTTTAACCAAAGGATTTAAGTTTCCACAATGCAATCCTCATCAATTCATTGGTTTCTAGCTGTTTTTACCATCTGCAAAGTCTTTCTTCATAGAAACAGAGCTGATGCTGTTGAGCCCCTGGCAACAGCTTTCGAAAGCAGCTGTTCTATATTTAACTAGTCTGACCTATATGCAAGTGTTCATCTCCATCAGCCTGGACTGTCCAGAATTACAGAAGTGATGCTTTCCTTTATTATGTAACACACATATACCCTCCATGGGGTCATTAGCTAAGTACACCAAGCCATTTCTGGATGTAAAGGTTGAGACAAGTATAACTGAAAAGGCTGGCTATGATTAATATATATCTAGAAATTCTTTGCCAACTTGGTTTATCATTAGTAGTATAATTTTTAAACTGCCTGCAAGTTTAAAAACAGCAACAAAGTTACCTGTGTAGTCATATGGAAACTATCACAACTGAGATTTTATAAAATGCTTCTTTACATGACATTTTAACTCATCTATGCCTAGTGCTTAATCCTTGCTATATCATCAGGGTCCATTAGACCCAATTGTCAGTTTTTGAGTTTTTTTTTTTTGAGCAGTTCTAAGTATTTATAAAGATTGATATCTCATGACTCTTATTCCTTTTTAAAAGTCTTCCAAAGAACAAAAAGGAAAATGTACTTTTAAAAATAGAATAAAACTAATTCTATTTTGCAATTACCATATGGATCCACTGGATCTTTTTTTGTAAGACACACTATGCTATTTCATCACCCTAGAAATTATGTCATCATTATTCATCAGTTATTCCCAACTATGCTAAAAAAGATTAAAATAATAAGAATACAGAAGAATGATGCAACAGTGAAATAAATATCACAATGACATCATTCTTCATTTTTCTTATTGTGCTGCCTAAAGCACTGCATCATCTTTCAAGAAGGTATAAAAGAAGTCTGGAGACAACATCTTCGTGGCCTGATTTTAGCTTTTATTGAACACAATTGAGAATTCTGATAATTTTCTGGTCACAATGGCAAAGAAAATCAACAGAGGAAGATGTTTTACAATTATTAGATAAGTCAGAAGATGAATTCAAAGAATGAGATAGCAGCACTTGAGACACTAATGATGGTGAAATTGATCATTTAAAGTAAAATCTCACACCATCTGGGGGATGGACACGCTTGAAGCTTTGACTCCAGGGGGGGAGTGGGGAAGGCAACACACGTAACCTAAACACTGTACCCCCATAATATGCTGAAATTAAAAAAATAAAAATAAAAAAATAAAGTAAAATCTCAGACTATGTGCTTTTAGCTGATGATATTCTACATATTTCTCAAACTCAAGCATCCATCAGTAAACAATATATTTATAATCTAAGGACAAAAGAACTTATTCAACAGAAAGTCTTCACTGTGTAATATTTTGTGACAAGAAAATAGGCCCTCTCATTTTGCTAAAAGGACACATGACAGTATTCTTTCATCTTTTATGTCATTTATGTACCAAAATTTTCTTTTCTTTTTTTTTTTGAGACAGAGTCTCACTCTGTTGCCCAGGCTAGAGTGCCATGGTGTCAGCCTAGCTCACAGCAACCTCAAACTCCTAGGCTCAAGTAATCTTTCTGCCTCAGCCTCCCGAGTAGCTGGGATTACAGGCATGCACCACCATGCCCGGCTAATTTTTTTCTCTATATATTTTTAGTTGGCCAATTAATTTCTTTAGTAGAGATAGGGTCTCACTCTTGCTCAGGCTGGTCTTGAACTTCTGACCTTGAGCGATCCTCCCGCCTCAGCCTCCCGGAGTGCTAGGATTACAGGTGTGAGCCACCTCGCCCAGCCAAAATTTTCTTGATATGGTTTGTAAGTAGAGAGATGGTGAAGGAAGGTATTATATAGAGAGGTGACCAGAAGAAATAGATGAAGTAGACATTTAAAAAATTGGATTGAACATTCTGAAAGGTGTCCACAAGTCTTAAAATGAAAATGTTTTACAATTATGGAATATATGATGGCTATCCTCTCTTAAACAAAATTATGAGCCAATGATTTCCAAAAAATTCTTGAAGTATTATGTTTTAAAAATGTAAGTACAAGAAGAATTAGAAGTAATGATAATCTAGAACCTGTTTGCGATGTATCTGAAATTCAGAATCAGTATTTACAAGTTCACGGAGGACAACTGATCACCAGCTGGTTGTATTCAGAGGCTCCTGCCCATTTTGGGTATACAGGTTGAGCATCCCTAATCCGAAAATCCAAATTCCAAAAGGTTCCAAAATCTGAAAGGTGCACAACACCATTTATTCAGTGTCCTGAAGGGAGTTACTAAACAGTGATCTTTTAATCAAAACACAATGTTGGGCCGGGCACGGTGGCTCACACCTGTAATCCTAGCACTCTGGGAGGCCGAGGCGGGAGGATCGCCCAAGGTCAGGAGTTCAAAACCAGCCTGATCAAGAGTGAGACCCCGTCTCTACTAAAAATAGAAATAAATTAATTGGCCAACTAAAAAATGTATAGAAAAAATTAGCTGGGCATGGTGGCGCATGCCTGTAGTCCCAGCTACTTGGGAGGCTGAGGCAGAAGGATTGCTCGAGCCCAGGAGTTTGAGGTTGCTGTGAGCTAGGCTGACGCCACGGCACTCAATCTAGCCTGGGCAACAGAGTGAGACTCTGTCTCAAAAAAAACCAAAAAACAAAACAAAAAAACCCCACAATGTTGTAGGTGGCAACTGAAAGCCTGTTGTTGTTTGGTGTTGCTATTGTGTAACATCTGTTATTAGTTACCTGAACGCATTATTTTTTCATTGTATTAATGGGATGTCATATGTTTTACTGTTAAGTACTTATGTATGAATAAGTATAAGAAAATGATTACTTGTTGGTAGCATGTAAACTCAGAGTTAGAAATGATGGTGATGCCAAACAACCACAGATTGTCCACATGGGATGGCTGAGATACTTATATTTTTGCTTTCTGATGGTTCAATGTACACTAACTTTGTTTCATTAACAAAATTATTAAAAATGATGTATAAAATTACCTTCAGTCTATGTGTATAAGGTGCATATGAAACATAAATGGATTTCATGTGTACTCTTGGGTTCTATCCCCAAGATATCTCATTATGTACATGCAAATATTCCAAAAATTGAAATTTCCAAACACTTCTGGTTCCAAGCATTTCAAGTGATGGCTACTCAACTTGTATATGCCTCCAAAACCAGGAAAAAATGGAGTAAAAATTTAGTTTGCTATATTTAAATTATTTAATATTTTAATAGTTTTTCACCAGGCCTTTATTCTTATGTTTGTAAATTATTTGGGAAAAAATTTAAAAATAATTTTTTAAAAGGAGTTTATTCAACCGGGTTGGTGTATGATGGTGACTATTTTTCTTGGTATACTGAGGGTTAAAAAGATATTTGAGGCCGGGCGCGGTGGCTCACGCCTGTAATCCTAGCTCTCTGGGAGGCCGAGGCAGGCGGATCGCTCGAGCTCAAGAGTTCGAAACCAGCCTGAGCAAGAGCGAGACCCCGTCTCTACTACAAATAGAAAGCAATTAATTGGCCAACTAAAAATATATAGAAAAAATGAGCCGGGCATGGTGGCGCATGCCTGTAG
>CAUYPO010080310.1:0-11452 GCA_963574435.1 Cheirogaleus major | reverse complement strand
CAGGACACTTAGCCGGGAAAGCAGCAAGATGGGATTCCAGGTTTTAAAAATTAGCATGAGCAAGAGAATAACCAAGCACCTTGGGAGACTGTAAGCGGCTCGGCTTGGCTGACTGGGCAGGACAACAGCAGACAGGCAGGTTAGAACAAAGGGAGGGCAGGCCCTCTAGACGTCACCCTGCACAGTGAGGGAGCGACCGAAACCCTCTGAGCTGGAGATCACCTCTCCAGGGCAGTCAGTGACTGAGCACACATGACGGTGATGATGATGATGATGATGATGGGCTGAACCAATCCCAGTGGCGTCTACCCCACAGTTAACCCCTGTGAACAGGAATTCCAGCGTGGACGTTCACTGGAGGTTGAGGGAAAGCAAGTGTCCTGAGCCCACCGCTTCTGAGATGGTCTGATAAGGTGGTCCAATGACTGACCAAGGCGATGGCCGGTAGCGGGAAGGGGATGCAGTGAGAAGGGGCAGAAAACAGCCACATCCTGAGCTGGACGAGCTCCCTCACCTGCAAATGCCATAATCTTCACCACCTGGAGAGGTTCCATCTTATGATTCAGAATCAGCTGTTGTTCGTGTGTAAGCTGGATGGTTTTCTTGCTATAATCATTATAGAAGAGAAATTAGAAAAAAATAGAAAAGATCAAAAAGCCCAGGGGACAGGAGACAGACTGCCCCAAAACCAAACAAACTGGGTAAACAAAAGGTGACCCACACCTAGCACTCTGGGAGGCCGAGGCGGGAGGATCGCTCAAGGTCAGGAGTTCGAAACCAGACTGAGCAAGAACGAGACCCCTTCTCTACTAAAAATAGAAAGAAATTAATTTGCCAACTAAAAATATACAGAAAAAATTAGCCGGGCATGGTGGCGCGTGCCTGTAGTCCCAGCTACTCGGGAGGCTGAGGCAGAAGGATTGCTTGAGCCCAGGAGTTTGAAGTTGCTGTGAGCTAGGCTGACGCCACGGCACTCTAGCCCGGGCAACAGAGTGAGACTCTGTCTCAAAAAAAAAGCTGACCCACAAAAGGCCTCCCCCCAGGGGGATAAAAATGCTCTAAAACTAGATTACAATGCTGCTTACACAACTCAGTGAATTTACTTTAAAAATGACTGAATTATACTCTTAAAAGGGGCGAATTTCACATAATGCATGATAGGCCTTCATACAGTTGTTGAAGTGAAACAAAACACCTCCCTCCTTAAGTAAGGAAAGAGTCAAGAACGGGAGAGAAAACACACACCCAGACTGATACGGATCCTTACCCTGGCCAGACGGATGGCTCCTCCTTAACGTTTGTGGCCTGAGTGCAGGAATTCTCCTGAAGATATAGGCAATAGAAAATGTTGTAGTGAATCCTAATAGGGAAAAAATCAGATTTAGAGAGTTTCAAATTCAAGTCACAATCTGTATCTCATTTTTCCTCAGATGTGTTTAAACTCCTTACCAGTCCTAAAAAGAAAACACTACCACCATTTTATTTTTAAAAAAAGGAAGGGGGGAAGTAATTTAAACGTATCTACGGCTGACCAAGCACTCTGGGGACACAGCCTGGGAACTGTGCCCTGTTTCCGCACATAACACCGAGCAGAGAACGAGACCAGGGCAGGTTCACCGGTTGTGCTCTTGAGAGACAAATAATCAAAAGCGCAGTAAGAAAGAACCAGGGGGCGACAACGTAAACTCTGCTCCTGGCGATGAGATTCTTGCTTGGGTGATATCTACGGCACTTGCTGATAAACGTAACGCGAGCACCTTCCTGAGCCTCAGTGGCTCTGCAGAGCTGTTACTCTGCCACGGGGGGGACACAGCGGGAAGGTGGCCATCTGCAAGCCAGAAGGCTGGTTCCTAACCAGGAAGAGAACCTGCCAGCACCTTGACCTTGGACCTCCAGCCTCCTGAATCGTGAGAGAGTAAACGTCGGTGGGCTAAGCCCGCCGGGCTGTGGTACTGCGTCACGGCAGCGCCAGCAGACCAAGCCACGTGCCTCCTGTCCCTCATCTGCGTCCCCGTGAGCATGCAGATAACTCACAGGCTCAGATTTGTACGTGAGGACACTATTCATCGTTTCCGCACGTGTCTTGTGCAAAACATACCACACCGTTCCCTGCCTCGATGACACAGACAAGGGGACAGCATAAGCCACAGTTCACAAACCGGAACACAACTCAGAAACAGAGCAAGCGCTCGGACACTTCTGCAGAATTCGCGTTCCCTCCTCGTACCTCACCAAGAATGACAGCATCGCTCCTCTGGGGCCACCAGCCACGTTGCCCAGGGAGTTCACTAATTCCAGGGGCCACTGTCTCTCCCTGGAGACAGAGAGCCCTCTCTGGCTTTTCCTGCTCCTCCAGGACTGGCCACGGGACCATGTTGCCTGCCCCCGCACCCCAGATCAGGGCTCGGGCCCCTCCCCAGCACCCAGCACGCTTTGGATTGTATTCCAACTCCAACCGTGGCCCCGTCCACCTCTTGGGATCGTGTCCAAGTCTCCCGCTCTTGCCACACTGGACTTTTTCTCTTCCTCACCTGTCCCAAATTCATTCCATCTTTGGGCCCTCGAACTGCCTATGCCTTCTCCTGAGACGCGCCCTCCCCCAGTCTCAAAGCGACACTCAGATCAGCTGTGACTCCTCGGAGACGTTTTTCCCACCCAACCGAAGGCAGCTGCCCCCGCCCCTCAATCCTGTCCTATTTCTCTACGGCGCTTCGCACTCACTACAACATTCTTGCTTCACACGTTTACTCACGTGCTCGCTGTCTGCCCTCACTAGAGCCTGTCTAACTTTCTCACAGCGGACGTGCTCGTGCCTGGACGCGTCCCGGACACGCAGCAGGTGCCAGTGTTTGCCAGATGCACGCCCTTCCGCATGCTCCGCACGCTGCCCAGGAACGGCCTCAAGTCCCTGGCACCGGAACCCGCACGCTATAGCCTCTCTCACAGGACTTTTCCACGATCCTTACAGCCCACCCCAAAAGTGAGTCGTGGAGGAAGCAGAGCCTAACGTTCTTCGAAGAAACCGTGGCTGGGTGTCAACAAAGAAGGCTTCCCCCAGGGAGGGGCTTCACCTAAGGCTTCGATGCCTGTGAACGTAAAAACCGCCCCGGGGACACCGTACAAGCACACGGTGGCACCGTGTGCGCACAAAGTACTGTTTCCTGGACTCCACATCCACCTGCTTCCCTCCACCCGGCAGGGGAGCCTCGGGCTGGGCAGGGAAAGTCACGGCTCGCCCGAGGCCGGGCCTGGGCCACGCCGAGGACTCTCTCACGTCGTCGCAGGGTTCCCTGTCCTCCTCCTGGGGGTTACCTGTTGCTGATGTTGATTCCCTTCTCCCGCATGGCGTACAGAAGCACAGCTATGCAGTACAGCGTCTCGGTGACATCGGGCATGGTCACCGTGGAGCCAGGTCTCCGGAGGCAGAAGAGCAGCTGCTGGATGTCGTTCACGCTGCCAGAGAGGAGAACCACGGCCGCCACCAGGGCCCAGACGTTGACGCCCTGAGAGCCAGGTGCACCGGGAGGGAGGAGAGACCCAAACACGGGCCGCAGTTAATACGAGTCACAGCAGAAAGCAGCCAGGAAAGCTGGGCTTGGGGTCTAGGCGCCATCTACAGATTGTCTGGACTGAGGCCGAACTTCCTAAGTGACCCGTGGGAAATGGTGGAACCTCTCCTGGACTCCTCCTTCCCATCACTTTTGGACATGGGATCTCAGTTTTCTTTAACTGAATAACATTTATAAAGGATCTAACAGAGGACCTTGCACAGTGACATGTTCCCTCACACCTCCCCGCCCTCGTCTCCCGGTCAGCGTGAGCTCTCAGGCCCACGCGTGCTCCACGGGGTCAGAACAAGACACCGCAGAGCCCACCTGCAGGATGAAGGGGGACAGAGGGACAGAGAAGACAGGTCTTCAGGAGACATTAAGACCGACAACTCCCTAGCATTATAATATTCATTTGCTATTACTATTAATAATTATTAAGTTAAATATTAAATACATTATTGAAAGTTTATTTTGTGAAGACAGCATACTCCACTTAGTAAAGTCTAAGTAAATGTTCACTGCCAAAGAAACAGTCGATAGTGAACAAAGATCTTTATCATTCTCATGTTGCCACACGTGTCCCTGTTAAAGAATGCACCCCAAGGCAGGAGAGTCCCAGGCCCCACTCACTACAGCTACCCTGTGAAGGAAAACTCACCCCACCACCCCAGCAAGCACTTCACGCTCGAGAGAGCCATGCAGACCCCTGGATTTCCCACCCTCTGTGGCCTGCAGAGTACAGACCGGGGCTGCGTGCAGCTTCCGGGATAAAATCCGGAAGCCCTGAACGGGATGTGGAGCCACAGGACTGAGACTCAGGATGCTGAGGGCTCCTTCGGCTTCTCGTCTCCTCACTGTGTCTGCAGCAAGACCCTTAATTCCTCGGTCCCTTTCAGATAACCAACATTGTCACCAATGGAATGGCTGTCTTATAAAGAAATCCTGTTATTCAAAGTGTTCAGAGGCTAAATGACCACCTTTCGGAAATATTTTGGCCAGGCGTGGTGGCTCATGCCTGTAATCCTAGTTAGCACTCTGGGAGGCCGAGGCAGGTGGATCGCGCAAGGTCAAGAGCTCGACACTAGCCTGAGCAAGAGCGAGACACCATCTCTGCTAAAAATAGAAAGAAATTATCTGGACACCTAAAAATATATATATAAAAAATAAGCCGGGCATGGTGGCGCATGCCTATAGTCCCAGCTACTCGGGAGGCTGAGGCAGGAGTTTCACTTGAGCCCAGGAGTTGGAGGTTGCTGTGAGCTAGGCTGACACCACGGCACTCTAGCCTGGGCAACAGAGTGAGACTCTGTCTCAAAAAAAAAAAAAGAAAGAAAGTAATATTTCAGAGACGATTCCTCAACAGAATGGGAAATCAGATTAAATTTTTTTAAAAATTCCTTCTAAATCTAATAACCTATAACTATATGGATTTTTATTTCTTTTATTTCTCCAATGACAAGACTAATGCTTCAACGTGTTCAGAGGTTAAAGATTTTGAACATAAAGCAGCCCCTGGCTGAACTTCATCACCAATACACTCTCTCCCAGTGAAAAAAGACGCCACCTCCCCCCATGGCCTCTTGACGTACCCCGGCGGCGACGAAGAGGTCGGGCAGGTGTTGACGCACGCACGCCTCGGCCTCGGGAAGCAGGGGGTGGTCCCTCAGGCTCCACAGCACCCTCTCAGGGTCTACACTTGGGGAGCACTTCGTGGTGGCTGTGTATCTGTAAAACATTCACAGAAGAGTCCGTGAGAGGCCGGGCGCGGTGGCTCACGCCTGTAATCCTAGCTCTCTGGGAGGCCAAGGCGGGCGGATCGCTCGAGCTCAGGAGTTCGAGACCAGCCTGAGCAAGAGCGAGACCCCGTCTCTACTATAAAATAGAAAGCAATTAATTGGCCAACTAAAAATATATAGAAAAAAAAAATGAGCCGGGCATAGTGGCGCATGCCTGTAGTCCCAGCTACTTGGGAGGCTGAGGCAGGAGGATTGCTCAAGCCCAGGAGTTTGAGGTTGCTGTGAGCTAGGCTGACACCACGGCACTCACTCTAGCCCGGGCAACAGAGTGAGACTCTGTCTCAAAAAAAAAAAAGAGTCCGTGAGAAGGGTGATCACAGGCACCGACGTGTACGGGGAAGGACTTCGGAATCTGCGTTCCCTGCAGGGGGAAGAGCAACTCACCGTATGAGGTTCAGCACACACAGGTCCGACTCCTTTTCTATGCCACAGGTCAACAGGATGCCGTCCACTTTGCTCACAGCTTGCTCTTCGTTCATCAGGTACCGATGATACAGCTTCTTCCAAGGAATGAACTATATAGTGTAAGAGACCCAAAATAACACGCAGGCAACGGCTATTAGAGAGCAGACTGAGCCGCAAACACATAGATAACCTTCTAACAACGGAAAAGCAATTACAGCTCACGATTCGAAAGCTGTGCAAATCAGGTAGAAATGTAATGCAAATTTTGACTGAAAACCAGGAGAATGAGGTCTTGGTCCCGGTTCTTACACTAACTTGTAGAATTTGGGAAAAGCCAGGGCACCTTCCCTGGCTGAAATATCAGCACACTAGTAGCTGAGTTTCAATGATAATAAAATAATATGAGAGCTGTGGCTATACTAACATCAGAGAAAACAGACTTTAAGTCAAACACTGCTAGACAGACAAAGAAGGACAATACATAATGATAAAAGGGTCAGTTCTCCAAGAAGATACAACAATTACAAAAACATATGCGCCAAATATCAGAGCTCCTCAATATATGATGCAAATATTCACAGAATTGAAGGGAGAAACAGGAGACCGCAGGAGACTTCAACACCCTAATTCCCAAAATGGATGGAACAACCAGACAGAGGATGAACAAGGAAACAGGACTTGAGGAATACTGTAGACTAACTGGATCACAGACATACACACACACACACACACACACAGTGCATTCTACCCAACAACTGCAGAATACTGGCCTCTATCAAAGAGTGAATAATTTAAAGTGGGGAGGAAAACCGTAATAAAGTATGTGATAAATCCTGTAAGAAAGGCGTAAACTGCTATAGCAGCACAAAGAAGAGAACGAGATTAACTCCAGTGGGCTGAAATGGGAAGGAACAGGTAGTAAGAGCTAAGCCTTGAAGGACGGGTCAGGTGTCGCAGAGATGTGCGGGGCCCTCCAGGCGGGGTGGGGGACTAGAGCAATCACGGCGGGCAGACGGGACGCAGGGAGGACGTGCTGAGGCTGGGTATCGGGGTGGCACAGACACGAGGCCGCGAATGTCCCTAAGCAGTTTGGACGTCATTCTGAAGGCAAGTGGAAACCACCATTTCTGAACAGACCCTCTGGCCGGAAGTGTGCATTCGTTTATGCCCTTCGACTCCGAGCACTGCACTCACCAGCGGGTCGCGGATGATCTCCCTCCACAGGTGGCACACCAGGCTCAGGTTCCAGTAGAGGTCCTCCACCGGGAGGAAGGCAAACACGTGCCGCAGGACCTCGCTGGGCAGGCTGCAGATGTGGCTCGGCGCCTCCTGGCAGGGCAAGGTCCCAAGAAGCCCATAGTACTCGTCAGGCTCGGGATCGGGACCAACGTCCCCTACGTCCTGGTCGGTTTCCCCAGACTCTGCAGAGAGCCGTGACCCGCCGTCCTCCACCTCCTGCCGTGCTTCCCCAGGCCTCGTGTACGGCAGGGACGGATGATGCCGAGGGGTTTTCTTAGGAAGTCCATCCCACTGGCTGGCCCCTGTGGCCTGATTACCGTCGTCGTCCTCAAAGGACCGAGACCGCTTCCTGGTGGGCACGGGAGACCCCGACGCGCCCAACCTCGCTTCTCCATCGCTCTCCTGCGGCGGGGCACAGCTGCTCTCTGCAGGAAAGATCATGTCACCCTCCGAGTCCGGACAGCTGTCCTGGCCAACAGAATTGCTTCTGGCCATGTCATTGGTGCGTGGCTGCCGGCCAGCTAGGAAGAACTCAGGGTTGTATCTTGGACATCCTCGACCTGTCCAGGGAACCCAAAAAGAAAGGATGAGAAGTGAGCGATGACTGCTCACCTGCTGTGGACCCGAATAAGACAAACTAATTTACACCTTTCTGTGTTAACAGAGGAAAGACACATGAATATATTTATGGGCCAGCTGATTATATCAATAGCTAATCCAAAAATATTTATATTCAGCTCTAGGGTATAATCAGACACACATTTGCAAAGTGACAGAGGCCAGTCTCTGGGTGTCGTGATGGCCCATATTGCACCCTACAATGTACGTAAGAGTAACAGGCTGCTCACACCACAGGCAAAAAGGAAACAGCTGCCCACACCCACACCTCCACTCACAAAACACAACTCTCCCAACTCACTCCCACAACGGAAGTCTAAGTGTGCGTAAGTAGAAAGGAACATGCCTGACGTTATTAGGATTTAGAAAATCCCGCTCCTCATTTGACAAAGTTAAACCTTTTTATTTCCTCTTGTGAAGCTGACACATCAATATATTTTAAAATAAAAAGGAAGGATTCAGAATTCTTTTCATATTACTAGAGTGGCACCTAATCTCTGCTACACATTTATTTGACCAGCATTTACTAAGTACCTACGATTAGGAGACAAATATAAAGTGAAAAACGTCCCGTTTCCTGACCTCACAGACTTTTCAGGCACGTGGGGAAACCCAAATGGTGACTTCACACGTCACCATGGCATTTCCAAATTCCTAAAAATTGTTTTAAAATGCCAGTGAAGTAGTTAAACATCTTATCAATATATAACAATATACACGGTTCCTTTCTCAATGGCTATAGCCAAAATTCTCACTTTGGAAAATAAGAGAATGGGCTGACACTAGGTTTAGTCCTTAATAGAATTTATGAAACTGAAACTCCTACTTTTTCTATATTAGGGAAAAAAAAAAATTATAACTGCTTCTGGGGCAATTTGATAGAAACCTAGAGTTTGAAGTCAGGATGGCCAGGGTTAAATCCTGGTATTTTCTAATCATCAAATCCAGCCACCCCCTCCCAGTGATTCAGAACCTGCCACCTGCTCACAACACAGGCCACAGACACTACAGATTTTGAAATGCAAGATGCTTGTTTGGAAGACGTACCCCTACTCCCTCTTTTCGTTCTGGGTTTAGGATAGAGTCCATGGTTCGGGTCTCTGCTTGTCCATCTCTGACCGAAGGGCTGGGTCGCAGACAAATGACTCAGAGCCAAATGCTGGCAGTCGAGGGCGGTAAGATGTTTCCGCTTAAACGGTCTCACTGTTTTGTACCAACGGGCAGAAGAAATGGGACACTCGTTAGGGGTCACCAGTTCTATAAGCTAGCCAGCAAATTACCCCCAACTTTCTGGATAGTGACCAGTGATTTTGTACATCACCCCAGCCAGCCCTTTCCCTTTTAGTCATTCCACAGTTTCTTGGCATTTCTTCCTTACAATTTAAGAAAGTAGGCCGGGCGTGGTGGCTCACACCTGTAATCCTAGCACTCTGGGAGGCCAAGGCGGGTGGATCGTTTGAGCTCAGGAGTTCGAGACCAGCCTGAGCAAGAGTGTGACGCCACGGCACTCTAGCCCGGGCAACAGAGTGAGACTCTGTCTCAAAAAAATGAAATAAAATAAAAAATAAAACATTGAAATATCTTTCAGATTATAAAGATGCCATCTAATGGCAAGACAAGAGGAAGTACAGAAGCAGCCCAATTATAGCCAATTCTATGTTATCAGAAATAACTTTAAAAAATAACAAGTAACATGTCTCAACTACTTATTATGAACAGAAAATCAAATAGCCCCTCTGCTGTAATGATTTTGTGATGCTGTACAGCAGTTTCTCGACACTAAACACTAACAGTCTTATTCACACAGAGACAAAATACAAATGTAAAGTTTTTCTACATTAAAAAAATTTGAAATTTTTCTATATTGGGAAAAAACATACGCCTAAAGTCTGATTGTTTACTTCTAAAAAATAAGACATGACGTCAGGTGTGGAGGCTCACACCTGTAATCCCAACACTTTGGGAGGCCGAGGCGGGAAACAAGATCAGCCTGGGCAGCACAGTGAGACCCCCGTCTCTAGGGAAAATTTAGAACAAAATTAGCCGAGTGTGGTGGCATGCACCGGTAGTCCCAGCTACTCAGGAGGCAGGAGGATTGCTTGAGCCCAGGAGTGTCAGGCTGCAGTGAACTCAGTGAGCTACGATCACACCACTGCACCCCGGCCTGGAAGACAGAGCAAGACTCTGTCTCTAAAATAAAATTAAAATTTTAGAAATTAAAAATAAGACATGAAGTTTTAGTTTTTCTGTTCAAAACCCTTCATATTACAAATATAACTCGATTACTATTTTGCCTGAACGGGGACCTCTGGTCATACTGGCGACAGAGAGAGGGTACAGCTACAACGGGACCTCCAGAATACAGATAAATCCTAGGCTAGGTGCTCCACACACACGTGGCTTAACTACAGGGGCAGCTTCAGGACTCCAGCCAACAAACCCAAAGACCCTATACACCCAAGATAGGAGGCTGCTATCTGCTTTGCTCTCTCTTCAAACATTCCCAATTGCTTCAGAGCTGGCAAGTATGACGTCTATAATTAAGACTGGAGATGTTACAGAGAAGTTACCAATAGAGAATGTCTCACTTAAACGGGAGGTGAACGTCTACTGCCAAAGTGGCCGGGAAGAGGGAAGGCTTTCATGAACAAAATCACCAAGGAGAAAGATAAACATCAAACCACTCAGATTTATACTATGGGATCCAGGACCTTGAGGACAGCTGTAGGCTGCTCAGCCGAAAGATGCGTCAGGTCACAGAAGGATTCTGAAAGTGAACGGAGACACACAACCAATTAGAACGCCAGGCTCAGTCGAGGGTTCTGACGCCCGTCCAAGTCTGACATGGTCCTAAATTTGGACATAGTTATGCAGAAGCAGCTGCCAGATTTGTGTAGAAGAGTTACTCACACGTGCAGGATGAACCCCGGAACTTTTTCTGTAAGTGTGTAACAATGACTTTATCCCAGCCTTCCCCAGCCAACTAACGGCAGGCAGCAGTGCCCTAATACAAGACACTCAGGTACTGATAAGGACCGTCAACTAGACAGAGATGTCTTAATCACACACCTGAGAGTCAAAGACGGTAAGTGTGATCCAAAATAAGGATCTAGTCCACCTTATTCACGCCTGTACCCTCTGCACATGGCACTGTGCCTGACACACAAGGCATAGCTGAATGTTTGTGTCCCCAAAAACTCATATATTGAAATCCTCCCCGCCTAAGGTGATGGTATTAGGAGGTAGGGACCTTGGGAGGTGATTAGGTCATGAGGGTGGAGCCCCCGAAAGGGATTAGTGCCCTTATAAAGGAGGCCCCAGAGAGCTCCCTCACCCCTCCTGCCACATAAGGACATCAAGCTAGAAAAGGCACCATTTATGAACCAGGAGGTAGGCTCTCACCAGACAGACTCTGCCGGCACCTTGCTATTGGACTTCCCGCCTCCAGAACTGTGAGATGCGATTTCTGTTATTTTCAGTTATGGCATTTTGTTATAGCAGCCCAAATAAACTAAGACAGTACGTGTTCCATGAATACTGAATAAGCGAACGAAGCTGACAAGGACAGCAGGTGGAAGTGTCAGGTTGGGAAGTATAAGAGCCTATGTCCTGGATCACCAGGAACGTGCTGCAGATCTGCTCTCACGAGGAACTTGGAAAGGGCAGACCCAAAGGGAGACCTCCCCAGAGATACATCAGACAAGAGGACATCAAAATTGTTCAGCCCTGGCCAGGTGCAGTATTGACACCTATAATCCCATCATGTGGGCAGGACGAGGCAGGAGGATTGCTTGCGCCCAGGAATTCAAGACCAGCCTAAGCAACATAGTGGGACCTCTTCTC
>CAUYPO010080307.1:0-27198 GCA_963574435.1 Cheirogaleus major | reverse complement strand
CGACTCAGAATCACGGGGCCAGCAGCCTGCGTGTGCTACTTACCACTTGCCTGTGTCTGTCCTCGGCAATCCCAGCACAGAACACGCTAGGTTTGCGCTGAGCCTTCAACTGGACGTTCCGCACCTGCCTCCCAGGGGAGCAGGGGACGGGCCGGGTCAGCTCCGAATCAGCCCGCAGAGCCTTGGGCTGGGAGGCAGGAGGAGGGGCTGAGTGGGGAGCTGGGAACATGCAGAGTTTTTACCTCGAGTTAGCGCCCTTGGTAGGTTGGAATTGCGCAGTAAACGTCTGTCAAGGAAAACACGTGAGCCCTGAAACGTTTAAACTGTCTCCTCAAAAACCTTGTCTGCAGTGTCTAAGTCTGCGATAATTTGTTAGGCAGCATAGAAAACTAGTACCGTGTTTCCCCGAGAATAAGACCTACCCATACAATAAGCCCTAGCAGGATTTCTAAGCATTTGCACAATATAAGCCCTACCCCGAAAATAAGACCTAGTGATGGGCGTGGCTACGCAGCGCGTCTGCACAACCCATGCGTTTCGTCTCGGAGCGGTAAAGAAGTCGAGCAGCCCTTCTCATCTGCCCCGTGAGAGCTCTATGGCTCGACATGAGAGATTGGGGCCAATGGTTCTAAAAGAAATAGAGTCGCAAGACATTCAGCATGGAATTCGGGGTTTGGAGAGTGATGATGATGTTTCAGAAGACGATGACTTAACTCTATTTGAATAAATGTAGATTGTTGTACCGTACTTAAAAAAAATAACACATCCGCTGAAAATAAGCCCTAGAGAGTCTTCTTGAGGAAAAATAAACATAAGACCCTGTCTTATTTTCGGGGAAACACAGTACTCACCCCATCCTAGGTTTTGTTCATGCACAGAAATTACAGCAATAAGCAAACCAGATAAAAAGCCCCTGCCCTCGAGGAGTTTACAGCACAGCATAGGAGACAGATAGTAAACAAAACATGTCTGGTGGCATAGGTGCTGTGAAGCAAAATAAAGCAGCGTAACAGGGGAGAATAATTGCACAAGGAGGGGCTACTACTAGTTTATACAGGGAGGTCTGGGGAGGCCTGGATGAAACAGAGGAGCAAGCCCCCATGCTACCTGGGCCAAAAGGCCTGACGCAAAGGGAGTGAGCAGGAAGAAAGCAGTGGAGAGAGAACAGAGACGCTGCCAGGGCCGGATTATGCATAGCCCTGGAGGCCACGGAGGATGTGAGGGTACTGTGTGGGAGCTGAAGTCCCTGGATGGTTGTAAAGAAGGGTAAAAACACGATGGGACTGATGTTGTTTATGCTTTAATCCCTCTGAGTCAGAGGTGGTGGCTTGCACCTGCAGTTCCAGCTACTGGAGAGACTGAGGAGGGAAGACTGCCTGAGCCCAGGAGTTCAAGGTTACAGCGAGCTAGGACCACGCCACTGTACTCCAGCCTGGATGACGCAGCAAGACCCTGTTTCAAAATCATCATCATCATCATCATCCCTCTGGTTGCTGTGTCGATAACTGACTTAAGGCGGGAGGGTGGAAGCAGGAAGACCAGTTAGGAGGTTAGTACAGTAATCCAGGTAAGAGAGGGTGACAACTGGGCCAGGGCAGTGGCAGTGGGGAAAGTAAGGAGTGAACAGATTCGGGATATGGTATTTCAAAAGGATCTGTTGATGGACTGGGTATGGGATGAGAAAGAGAGAAGAGCCAAGAATAATTCCAAGGTTTGTTTTGTTTGGGTTTTTTTTTTCCCTGGGGTTCTTTGGGGTTTTTTTTTTTTTTTTTTTTTTGGCCTGAGCAACTAGAATAATGGAGCTACCAGTTTCTGAGCTAGTAAAGACTAGAAGAGGTGGTTCCCCTATCTCCAAGATCAGTGAGGAATTAAGAGCAGGTTAGACAACTAGCATGAGATGCAGGTATAGATGTCAAAAGGCATCTGGAATTCAGGACAGAGGTTTTTGGCCTGGAGTGACTAGTGTGCAGATGTGTCAGGCTGGATGACATTGCTTAGGGACACCATGCAGATGAAGAGAGGTCCTGTCAGGGCCAAGTCCTGGAGCACTTCCATATTTAGAAGTAGGGAAATGAGGAGGAACCAGCAAAAGAGACTGAGAAGGCACAGACAGTAAGTTACAAAGGGAATCAAAAGTGAGTGGTAGCCCAGAAGCCAAGTGAAGAATCGATCAGTTCTCCTGTCTGTGCCAGGGTGGTACATGGTCCACAACCAAGAGACAGAGACGCCCTGGCTGTGCCCTCGGTATGACAGCATGGAAGACAGCTGCACCCACAGCAGAGACCCCTGACATCAAGCTCTTTGGGAAGTGGACATCTCCCTGCTGGATGACGTCACAGTGAAAGAGAAGTAGGCAGAGTGCCTGCCCCACAGCACAGGGTGCTACTTGGCCAAGCACTTCTGCAAGTGAAGGGGGGACCAGAGGACAGAAATGACCTCAATGTAGAGGTCTTTAGTGATATTAACTAGTGGTGGAGAGGAAAGCCTTTCCCCTTCATGTGCTAGTTAATCTGCCGGATAGATACAAATAAAAAAACTGTTGAATTAAAGGAAATATACACATATTTGTAATTTTGATAGATGTTGCCAAATTGCCTCCATATGTGTTTGTACTATCAGTTATATATGAGACTAAACTTGGGCAAGGCTGAATGAGAAAAGTTGAAGGTATGCTGGTCTGATGGTGAATTTATTCTGGGTGAGTCAGAGAATTCTACTAAGGCAATTGATCTTAACCTTGGCTACCTATTAGAATTATTAATAACTGGAGAAATTTAAAAAAAAATACTGGTTTCTGGGCCAACCTATTAGATCCAAATTTGAGATGGGGACCAGGCATCAGTATTGTCTAAGACGTCCTCAGAGGTCCATATGAATGCCTAGTCAAGGCTAACAGCCTTGTTCTAAGATTGTGTTTCTCAATTTTTCATGTGCACACAAATCACTTAGGGATCGTGTCAAAATGCCGATTCTGATTATGTAGGTCTGGAATCTGTCCTGAGAAGCTGCATTTCCAGTGAACTCTCAGGTGATTTCAATGCTACTAGTCCCTGAACCATACTTTGAGTAGCAAGCTTCTAAGGCATGATGACTGGAAACACACAGAGCTCAGCAAAGGTGGGCAAGGAAACATTCACATAACATTCGAGGAAAATCATTTGGCAAAGACGGAACTTTCCAGGAGGGGACCAGAGAGGCAAATAGATACTCAATCACAGACGGCCAAGCTAAGGACTCAGGCCATGATGGCAGAAGCAATGGGAAGTCGCTGCAGTTCTCCAAGGACAGGGCTGATGCATGCAAGGTAGTGCTTTAGGAATTCTGGCTACAGTGTTCAGAATAGGATAGGCAAGGAGGGCCTGACTGAATAAAAGTGGGAAAACCAGTCAATCATACATCTTGATTAGGATATTGACAATGGAAATGAAGAGACATTAAGGAACAGTGGTGGCCGGGCATGGTGGCTCACGCCTGTAATCATAGCCCTCTGGGAGGCTGAGGCAGGTGGATCACTCAAGGTCAGGAGTTCAAAACCAGCCTCAGCAAGAGCAAGACCCCGTCTCTACTATAAATAGAAAGAAATTAATTGGCCAACTAAAAATATATAGAAAAAATTAGCCAGGCATGGTGGCACACGCCTGTAGTCCCAGCAACTTGGGAGGCTGAGGCAGAAGGATCGCTTGAGCCCAGGAGTTTGAGGTTGCTGTGAGCTAGGCTGACGCCATGGCACTCTAGCCGTGGCAACATAGTGAGACTCTGTCTCAAAGAAAAAGAAAGGAACAGTGGTGCTTATGCAGGAATGGGATACTTAGGAGGAGAGGGGAAAAGCAGTATGGTTTTAAATACCCACATCACAGGGTGATTACAGAAGCACTTGGAAAGATGAGTTTGAAGTAAAAAATGCAAATCTGACGATCCTTAAGCCCCAGTGCAGTTAGTAGTAAAGCCCATCCAGAGATGGAATATAAGGAACTAGCAAAGGGCAGGAACCACGGCTGGGCAGAGCCACAGAGCTCAGAAGGAAAAAGAAGAGGCTCCAGAGATGCAGGGAAAGATCAGGGGAGGATCAAGAGAGGAAAGAATCAATGCTTTCAGTGAATATTTACTAAGCACCTACTATGCACCAGACATTGGGCTGGGAAAACAGCCGTGAACAGAATAGAACCTGAGAGAAAGGATAGATAGTAAGAAAAAAAATTGAGGGGCGATTGGTTCATGGTGGCTGTCAAGGAAAATATGCGCTGAACCAGAGGTCTAGAAACCTGAGTCCTAACCCCAGCTCTGCCACAAACAAGCTGGGTGACCCTGGTCTGACAAATCACTTTTCTGTCTGGGCCACACTCTGCTCAATTGAAAAAAGGGGGCTGAGAGGGGATGACCTGCATGGCCCCTGCAGCTCCAGCCTTGGGATTCTGATCTCTTCTAGCGGCGAGTGGAGGGGCAGGAGCTGGACCACGGGGACGCCATTGAGGCAAGAGGTGGCAGATGGCGAGGCAGATGGAGGCAGCACACCGAGAACGCTCATCCCAGGAGTCTGGCACTGATGGGGGTGAGCAGGCAGAGGCAGTGAGACTTAGAAAATCCAAACCGGGGAGACTGGCTCCGTGCAGAGGAAGAGGCCGCAAAAGCTAGAACCAGAGTTGAGGGAAGAGACACAGGATATGATGCACTAGGGGTCAGCCTGAAGACTGTGCTCTAAGACGTGCAACATACTCAGCACACTGCCAATTCTGCAGTAGCGCAGGTGGTGAGGAGAATGGGCCCCGGAATTGGACAGACAGACTCAAGTTCAAATCCCAGCCTCACTCTCTTCCAGCTCTGTGACCTTGAACAAGTTACTTCACCTCTCAGAGCCATTTCCCCAGCTGTTGAACAGGAATGAGAAAGTAGCTATGTCACAGGGTAGGATGCTGAAAAAACACAGTTAAGCTTCCAAAGCGAGTGCTCTATTAATGTTACAACGGTTACAAACACACATTACTCATACCTCTGGAAGAAGGTGAGGATAACAGAGGGAACACATGCTGGATGGCCTCGATGCAGAAGAGACAACAGCAAAAGCATCAGTCAGGGAAATGAAAAGCGCTCCAAGCGTGTATTAACGTGAAAGGCTGGGCATGGGGAGACCATGTTAAGTCTTTCCACAAACAGGGAATGCTAAAGAGGGATGTTGTAGGCAGGGGATGGAGTCGTGCAGGCCAGCTCCACAGTCTACCAAGAATGGAGAAGCCATGGGGACCCCCCCCCCCATATGCAAGCATACCCAGAGGACAGGAACAGGCCAGGCCTGAAACACCAGCATAGATAAGTGGCGATTTTAACAGCATCTAGCAACCAGTACCTCCAAAGCATACACTCAGGGCCAGCTTCACAGGCATATAATCAGTGCCATCACCAGGGACCCTGTGCTCAGAAGGGTCTCACGCTGGGCTTAATGGTCTGCTGTCACCAGAGAGCATTAAGAATGAAAATCTTAATCATTTTTTAACAAGGTGACAAGCATTTGAGTTTTGCACTGGGACCCACAAACTGTGTAGCCAATCTTGGGTACAGTGGTAGAGAACACCCATGGGATTAATATACACATAACAAAATCTAAGGGCTAAAAAGTAAAGATTTTCCATTATTACTCAGAAAAAAAATTATTCAATTTCTTATTGAAATCCCAACATTGATCATTAATTAAAAGACAAAATGCAGCTGTTACCTCAAGGCCTCTTTCAAGCATGCCTCACCCTAGAATTTTTTTTAACTGAAACAAAAAAAATTGCTCTGATCCCCCTCATGGCATTCTGTACATACCCCTATCATCGTGTTAAGTTGCAATTATTCACCTGCATTTCCTCTGTCTCCCTTCCTGGGCCTTGAGTGACTGGAAGGTAATGTCCATCTATGTAGGTAATGTCCAGGCATGGCACATGATAGGCCCAGCCAAATCTTTTGAGGAAATGAACAAAAATTCCAAGTGCCCTTCACAATTGCTGATGCAAGTCATGAAATAAACAAGATTTACTTGGACAGAAAGTGCAGAGAAAGGCTGCTATATTACATTTTTGCAGCACAGATGCTGACGCCAACAGGATGACAAGCCCAGTTCCTTAGAACATACCTCTGCCCTAATTTAATAGTCCTGAAGAAGGTCTAGGCTTTCATTTTTATAAAGAACAGCTATTTCACAACCATGCTTATTCTAATTACAGTAAGATACTGTTTACCTGGGATGTCTGAGACCTGACCTGTGCCAGACTAATGTCATTTCCAGAATTTGGATATCTTAACTCCCAAGGAATATAACCCCTTACACGGCACGTAGTACAGAGAAGGTGCTCGAACACTGGTAGAAGAAATGCCTCCTAACAATTCAAGTATTAACGTAATATGGTGAATCACCCTTGGTAAGAAATAAATGAGCCTCACAAGTACATACACTTTCAAGGGGGAAAGGACAGTCTTTTCAACAAATCAGTGTTGGGAAAACTGGATATCCACATGCAAAAGAAGGAAGCTGGACCCTCATCTTACATCGCACACAAAAATTAACTCAAAATGGATTAAAGACCCAAAACTATACAACTCCTCGAAGGAAAGATAGGGGGAAAGCTTCATGAAGCTGAACAATGGATATGATACCAAAAGCACAGACAACGAAAGCAAAAATAGGCAAACCTAAAATCTTTCATGCAAAGGACACAGCAATTAACAGACCGAAAAGCCAATCTACAGAATGGGAGAAAATATTTTCAAGTCATACATCTGATAACAGGTTAACATCCACAATATATAAACAACTCTTATAACTCAATAACAAAAAAAAAAAAAATAACTTAATCTAAAAATGAGCAGAGGACTTGAATATTTTTCCAAAGACGATATACAAATGGCCAATAAGCACACCAAAAGATACCAAACATCAGAGAACTGCAGATCAAAACCACAATGAGACATAACCTCACATCTACTAGGATGACTACTATCAAAAAACCAGAAAACAATTAATGTTGGCAAGGATGTGGAGAAATTGGACCCCTTGTACACTACTGGTGAGATTGTAAAATGATGAAATTGCTTTGGAAAACAGTATGGGGTTTCCTCAAAAAATTAAAAACAGAATTATCATTTGATCTACCAATCCCCTTCTAAGAATATATCCAAAAGAATTGAAAACAGGTCTCAGGGAGATACATGCACACTCATGTTCATTGCAGTATTATCCACAATAGCCAAGAACAAGGCAAAAGCAACCTGAATGTCCATCAGATAAATGGACAAAAGAAAAGGTGACATACCTACACAATGGAATATTATTCAGCCTTAAAAAGAAAGGAAATCCTGTCGCATGCCTCAGAATGGATGAGCCTTGAGGACAGCATGCTAAATATAATAAAATACACCAGTCACAAAAACAGAAATATTTTATGATTCCACTTACATGAGACATCTAAAGTAGTCAAATGAATAGAAACAAAGTAGAAAGGTAGTTACCAGGGGCTGGAGGAAGAAAGAGAAGGGCGGTTGTCATTTAATGGATATAGAGTTTCAGTTTTACAAGATGAAAACGTTCTGGAGGTCTGTTACACAACGATGTGAGCATACTTAACACCACTGAACGGCATAGTTAAAAATGGTTATGAAGATTTTTTAAAAAGGGGTACTTAAAACCATCTTACTGTATATTCATATCTAAAATTGATATTTTAGATATGAATATAGCCTCAATGTCAAATTACAGAAAATGAATAAATCGTAATGTCTTTCCACAAAAAGTACATATGCTTAGGAAACAACTCAATGTCCATTAACTGATGACTAGATAAACAAAATGTGGTATATCTATAAAATGGAATATTATTCACATATAAAGAGAAGTGAAATAATGAAGTAATGTTGGGGGTGGGGGGTAAGGGGAGAGATTAGTCACAGGGTACAAACTTTCTTTTATAAGATGAATAAGTTCTGAAGATCTAATGTACAGCATGACTATAGTTAATGATAATGTATTTTACACTTGAAATTCACTAAGAGAGATCTCCAGTGTTCTCACCACAAAAAAATTAACTATGTGAGGTGATAGCTATGTTAATTAGCTTGATTGTGGTAATCATTTCATAATATATAAGTATATCAAAACATCACATTGTACATCTTAAGTAGACACAATTTTTATTTGTCAACTGTATTTCAATAAAGCTGGGGGAAAAAAGGAATGAAGTACTGATACATACCACGACACAGATGAACCTTTCAAACATTGGACTGAGGGAAAAAAACCAGACACAAAAGGTCAGACACACATACTGTATGATTCCATTTAAACGAAATGTCCAGTATAAGCAAATCCAGAGACAGCAGATTAGTGGTTGCCGGGGGTTGGGAGAGTGTCTGCTAATGGGTATGGGATGTTTTTTTAGGTGATAAAAACATTCCAGAATTAGATATGGTGACAGCTGTACAATCTTGTGAATATATTGAAAGCCACTAAAGTGCATCCTTTAAAAAGGTAAATTTTATGGTATGTCAGTGATATCATAATTTTTTTAATGCTTAGAAAACCTATAGTTTAATTTTTGGCCTGCTTTTCCTCAAATTACTGTTTTATTCTTGCCACGATTATTGAGCCAGTTACTAAAGCCAGTGACCCAAGAGTCTCCCGTGTAGTGATCTTTCTTTCACTGTTTGTCCAGCACATCTCAGGGCTGCTTCTGGACCCTGGGGCTGGAATAAGGACTTATTCCTTCAGACTCCTCCCCCAGCCCTAGATGACTGGCCCAAGGTGAGCTCCTGGGCCAAGCTGGGCCAATCACTCACCTCACTCTCATGGCCCAGGCTGACTGGCCTAAGGATGGGCATGGGACCCAAGCCAGATCTCCCTGACCTTTCACCCTGGGATAAGAGACTCATCCCCTTTCTGGAGGCAGAGCAGTGAAATGTGAGGGATACCAGCTGCCAGTTGCCAGATTTCCCTTGACATGGATGAAGCCAGTCCAAGAGAGTATAAAACCGACCCTCAGTAACATTCAGACCCCTGGTTGCAGCTCACTCCTGTGGCTAAAGTGAGTGTGTCAATAGATTTACCTTTTTGCTTATGTTAATACAAGCTGGATATCCATCATTTGCAAACAAAACTCCTAACCTGCACTCTCTCTGAATCCAGTGAGTCCAGCCCTATTAAAACAGCCTCCCCACCCTTCCTCTGCAACAGCCTTCTCCCTGGACTCCCTGCCTCCATGCTCTACCTACCCAATCACAGTGACTCTCTAACCACAAGTATGGCCTTGCTCCTCCCCTGCTTAAAACACTGGTTGGGTTCCCAATTGTTCAGGTGAAAGCCCTCACTGTGTGCCACTACAGACCACAATCTGCACACTACCAACCTTTCCACCCTCAGTACCCACCAATCCCTTCACACACCGTGCGTGCATCACTGGACACTGCTACGCCTTGGGCACATGCTGTTTCTTCTGCCTGAGTTACTCTTCCTTCCTGTGTCTGTTTGTAGAACATCTCAGCTCAAACATCATCTCCTTTGGAACACCCACCTGACTTTATTCCCTGTAAATAACTTCCATAATAGCTGTAGCAGATGCTGTTGGTGTCCCTGCCCATATATCCCCTCGTCCTGACCACACTTCAGTGCCCACTGGCCTGACTACCAACTGCCAGCATCTGCATTTCTTGGCCTGACTGCTTCCCCTGGCTGCTGAACCTGCTTTGTTCACCCAAGGGGCAGGCTAGAAAGTGCTTGGGAATTAATGCCCAAACACCCTACCCAAGCAGCATTCAACCAAAGACTTATGAGAGCTGCCGTTTGGAGACCCCAGCTTCCTCACCTGGAGCGGAGATAACCGAGGTACATGTTCTATCCAGGCTCCCAGGGTTTCCCTGCAGGGTAAAGCTCCAGCCATGCTCAGAGGAAACTGGCTTGGTAACGAAGCCCGTACTGATCACCTCCCTGTCTCACTTCCCTGCTCCTCTAATGCTGTTTTCTTCACCTCTCACATAAACAGCTGGCAGTTAAATCCTTTCTCAGGATCTGCTTCTAAGGCACTAACACCTAGCATTGTCATAGTACTTAAGTGTGTCCCAGACGCTATTATAAATACGCATCTAAGCTTCAGAATTACCCATGTAAGATAATCCAAAATTTAGATAGGGAGGAACAGTGGCATTACAAAGTTAAGAAACTTGCCCAAGGCCTCAGAATTAGTAAATACATTCAGCATTTTTCACATTCTATTGCAACCATCTGTTGATGTGTCTCTATTCTTCACTGGACTGTGAACCTCACAGGGAGGGGGTTTTGTTTTTTTAACCTTTTTTATCTTTTTCTAGATTCCCTGCATCTAACACGGAACCAGGCATGGAGCAGACGCTCAAGAGCTACAGGGGGTTTTGAACTGCGCCTGCACTCTGCCATCCAAGCACGCCATGTGCTTCTCCTGCCCACGCCCTGTCTCAAATAGGAGCCCGGAAACACCTTTTCCGATTATCCCCGCTGCCCCACACACATACACAAAAACTCAGACAAATGACCATAATTCCTGATCCCCGCGCTGGCCGCCAAAATGAAGAATTTTGTGGGGCAAGGCAGACATGGGACAGCACATGACCCCTCTGATATCTAGGAAACAAACCCAATTGCTCATACATGAAAGAGTGCCCCTTGGCCAGACTGTTGTTTATGTACTCACTTTACTTTGAGAGGCTCTTGTTCATCAGGAAACACCTGCCTTCTTCCCAGTAGCCTCCACTAGCACTCAATTCTCAAACTGCAATGACAACCTGCTCTGCATTTTATTGTCAATATTCACTTTGTCTAAATTCTGACCTCTACCTCTGCATCTTCCACTCCTATCTTATTTGGATGTACTGGGACTACACTTCTATATAATAAAGAAGAGCTTCCCAGAGGCAGCATTTCGTTGAGCCTTGAAGTCTGAGCAGGCTGTCAAGAGTGAGCTTCTGTCCTAAACACCTGCTTGAAACCGCTTCCTACCTATCTTGACACTCCATTCGCACACCTGCCCCCAGTCTGCGTTCCGTCTCACAATTCAGCATCAGTCTCCTGGACTAGAAAACATGTCCACACCACCAAAATTCCTTATCTTTACATTTTCCAATCTTTCTTCTCCCTAATCTTTCAACTCCTACTTAAACCAGGCCAACCTTTCCTATCTTACCTCTTGCCCTGCCAGTCTCTCCCCATCCTGAGCACTGAGCACACGTTCTCCTGCTCAAAAACCCCTTAGGGCTGGCTACTGCAGAAAGAATAAAAGCTAACCTCCACACCACAGCATTCAAAACAGTCTTCCGTCTCCTCCTGACCTTTCCACCCACCTCCTCTCTCGCCTGTCTCCACCTGTAAACTCTCAAAGGCCAATCCTGATGCATGACCCAACTCAGTCCTCCTCCAGCAGCCACAGGTATTTCCAAGCTACACCCTCCGCTCGACCCCTGAAAGCCCCCTCAGACCTCAAGGACCCAGTGAAAACACAACCTCCGCCACCTCAGCCAATTTGCAGACACACACGGCGATAGCTGGGCTGACCAAGAGCAATTAAACACCTCCTTCTCAATACCCCCCAAGGAAAACTCAATTTCACTTCATATTTTAAGGTCATGGGATTGGTCCAGTTCTTGTTGTTGTTGTTTCAAGTAACAAACTAAATTGAACATAGTGTCAACAGAAGGGAACTTATTACCTCCTATAACCAGGAAGCCATGCTAGTTTCAGGCACCGTCAGATCCAGAACTCAAAGGATCGTGCCCCTCTTCCTCTCCTAGCGCTCCTTCCCCCTCTGGCTTCATTCACAAGCCAGGCACTCTCCACACTGCAGGAAACAATAGCTCATAATCTAACAGAAAGAAAGGCATTCTTCCCCCAGCATCCATCTAGCAAACCTCAGGAAAGACTGATTGGCTCTGCTAGAGTCACATGTCCACCAAGGATGCTATTTTGGCCAGCGGAAGATACTGATGAAAGACCAGAAGGCAGGATGAGGAGAGAAGCCAGGATATTTCTCCCCCCAGCCCAGCCCCTCTCTCTGCCTCAGAGGGCCCCTGGCACCAGCTGTCTCCTTCCCAGTGCTCCCTTCCTCGGTGGTCCCAACTCTCCCTGAGCAGCCCCAGCACAGTTCTAGTTCCTTCAGAAGCTCCTGGGCTCTACTGAACATCACCTCCTCCCCTTGACCTCTAACCCTGAGGGTGACCGTGGCTTCCTGCTATTGCTACTGTCTGGACTGCCTGACCATCCCCTGCTGGGCTTCTCACATCTTCCATCACCTTTATAACTAACTCCCTGCTTTAGAGTCTCTCAGTTTGAAACACCTCCAGTGGTTTCTATTCCCTAATCAGACCACAACTGATACAGAAATTGACAAATAGGCAAAATGTAGAAAGAAACGTGGAGAGTACAACATCAAGGAACGGTAACAACAACCTCACATTGATTAAAGGCTCACGATGTATCAGACACTAACTACAAACACACTGGGTCTTCCTATCAACGCTGTGATGTAGGTACTCCTTGTATCCCCCTTTTACAGATGAGGAAACTGTGGCTCAGAGAGGTTGAATAATCTGCTCATTGTCAGACAGTAAGGGGTGGAGCTGAGATTCAAATCCAGACGACCTGGTTCCAGAGCACACACTTACTCTAAACCAGGAAGCGGAGGGGAAGTGTTGCAAGCAGGAAGGTATCGACAGGATCAAGTCCTGCCTTCCAAGAGGTCTGGTAAGATAAGGTCTGTAAAGCACCTACTAGCGGATTTAGCAATGAGGAAGTCACTGGGGATCTTGAGTAGCAAAGTGAGAAACCAGACAGCAGGACGCTGAGGAGTACGCCAGAGGCCAGGAAGCAGAGACAAGAGCAGCAAACCTTCCTTTCAGAAAGTTTGTTTGTGAAGAGGAGTCACAAAATAGGGCACGAGATGGAGGAAGGAAGAGCATCACAGCAGAACTTTCTTTACTCTTTGTTTAAAAAGTGAGAGCAACTTAAGCGTGTTTAAATATTGACAGGAACGGGCCAGTTGACAGGGCGTCTGAAGACTCAGGTGTAAGGCAGGAAGACGAACAGAGTGGTCTCGAAGAGTCTAGAAGAGGTGAGCAATACCTACGATCAGCCTTACAAACTTCTATTGGAACAAGGGGCCAGAAAGAAAAGAGGGCCATGGATTCAGCAGAACATTTTGTAATCTGATGAAAGAAGTGCCTTTCTGGTGGCTTCTACCTTCTCTAAGGTGCAAGGTGAGGCCATCCACAGAATAGGGGGTGGAGAGAGGGCATGTGAGGAGCAGAGAAAGTGTCAGATCAGCCACTGTGCAGAACAGGGGCTACTGTGGAAAGAAAGAAGTGCCAGCACCACCGAGGCCCCAGCCATGGTCAGAACCTGTGAATTCACATGGGCAGCAATGCTCAAGGTCCCTGGGCATAGGCCAAAGACAAGAACCAATACCAGCTTGAGCAAGAGCAAGACCACATCTCTACTAAAAATAGAAAGATATTAGCTGAACAACCAAAAATATATAGAAAAATTAGCTGGGCATCGTGGCACATACCTGTAGTCCCAGCTACTCAGGAGACTTAGGCAGGAGGATTGCTTGAGCCCAGGAGTTTGAGGTTGCTGTGAGCTAGGCTGATGCCACAGCACTCTAGCCTGGGCAGCAGAGTGAGACTCTGTCTCAAAAAAAAAAAAAAAAAAAAAGAACTAATGGAATGATCCAGGGTATAAGGGCACTGAATATAGTGGCAGGAATAACTGATGAGATAGGCCACAGAATCCAAAGGAGATCAGGGAATACAAGAGGTCAGACAGCAGGATAGTCAGAATTACTGACTCAGTGACCCAGAAAGACGGAAGGGTAAGGCAAGAAAAGATGACATGTGTGGAGAAAAGGGAACCCTTGTACACTGTTGGTGAGAATGTAGATTGGTATGGCCACTATGGAAAATAGCATGGAGGTTGCTAAAGAAATTAAAAACAGAACCACCACAGGACCCAGCAATCCCTCCCCTGGGCATATACTCAGAGAAGATGAAATCACCACCTGTTGAAGAAATCTGCACTCCCATGTTCACTGCAGCATTAATCACAAGAGCCAGGATATGGAAACAAACTGTGTCTCAGCAGACAAATGGATAAAGAACACACATGCACACATATATACATACACACACAGAGACACAATTGAATATTATTCAGCTCTAAAAAAGAATATCTTGCCATTTGCCATAAGATAGATGAGCCTAAAAGACACGATACTAAGTGAAATAAGCCAGACATAGAAAAAAAACTATTACATGATCTCATTTATATGCAGAATCAGAAAAAAAAACTCAAATATACAAAGAGAACAAAATAGCAGTGTGGGGCAATGAGGAGGCTAGGTCAGAAGACACAAAGTAGCAGATACATGGGAGGCACAAGTCTAGCAATCTAATATACAACATGAGGACTACAGGTAACAATTGTATTGTATTTGGGAATCATAATAAATCTGTAGATTTTAGCTGCTTCTGCCACAAAAACAAAAGTAAAGGGTAACTATGTGAGATGATGGATATATTAATTTGCTTCACTACAGTTAACTTTGTACTATCTATCTATCTATCTATATATATATATCCCATAACATCAAGCTGTGTACCTTAAATATGTACAATACATTTATTTTAAAAAAAGGTGGTATCTAATGGCACTACTTCAGAGCTGGAGTGGTTCTAGTTATTACAATGCAGGGTGTAGGGTGTGGCCATGGGAAAGGGCAGATGAATTGTAAAAAAAACAAAAACAAAAACAGGCAAAGGTGATTGAAGAAGAAACTGATAGCTCTAGAGACTTGGATAGATCAGCCATGTGGATAGTTAAGACCTCGAGATGAGGACATGATTTGAGAAGACAGTAAATTGGGGCCTAAAGATTTTAATGAATGAGAATGAGAAGCAGTGAAGTTAGAAAATGACAGGGAAAGAAAAGGTAGCGAAAAGTCTGTAGTGGATATTTGTTGCTTTCTGCTTGTCCAACATTTACTCCTTCTGGTAACAGCACCCTGATTTTGCTTTGGAAATCACCTCCTTCCTCCCCAGTTATAGAGGAGGCTCCCAAAATACTAGTAATATTCTGTCTTGATCTGGGAGTAGGAACATGAGTGTTCATTTTATTATTCTTTAATTATTCTTTAAACTGTTCGTTTTATCCTTTAAACTAGATAGACACATTTTTTTTATATACTTCCTGTATATATTTCACAATTTAAAAAAAAAAATCCCTCATTCCAAAGATAAGCACCTGATCCAGGTCTGAGCAATCAGGATCACAAAGACTGGCTTAGGCCGCCTGACCCAATTTAGGCCAATGAGACACTAGCCCAGAGCTTTTGCCAGAACTATCAGGAAAGATGTGCTCTCTTTCTGTTGGAGCTGTGAAGCTTGTTTGCAGAACACATCCCTTCACTAGCTTGGGAATAAAGCTAGCAAAAGCAAGCAGAGCCTAGAGATGGAAACTGACAGATACCCGATATCATTTAAAGACCTTGTTCCAGCCATTCTTGAAGCTAAAATACCTGAGCCTTTTCAACTACATGAGCCAGATTTTTTTTTCCTTCTAGCCAATTTGCATTCAGTGTATATCCTTTTAAGTAAAAAGCATCCTAACTAATTCAGTGGAATAATCAAATAAGGTAGTCTCACTTCAACAGCTTATGAAATTCTTTTAACACATAACTCAACCTGTGCCCTCCTGCTCAAGACCCTAGAACAAACTTCACTTCCCCAAGGCACTCACAGTAAAGGCCAAAGTCCTCAGGCCTGCCACACGCAGCACAATTTGACTCCACCCTTCTCTGCCCTCAGCATAAGATTCTCCTTGCTCACTCTGCCCCCAGCCACACTGCCTCCAGGCTGTTCCCTGACACATCAGGTACCAGCCTTCAGGCCTCCGCTTCAGCTGTTCCCTCCACCTAGATGCTCTTCTCCAGACATCCACCTGCGAACTCCCTCGCCTCCTTCAAGTCTGCTCAAATCTCTCTTTTTCAATAAGGCCCACCCGAATCCCCTTCCCTGTGGCCAGTGATCCTGAAACTCGCCTCCCTGCTCTACTTTTTCTTCCTTCCATAATATTAATTGTATATTACAATAATGTACTTACTAAAATGTACCCAATGAGGGCAGGGGTCTTCGGCTGTTTTATTCATCACAAGTTCCTGGAACAGTGCCTGGCTCATAGCATAGGCCCTCAAATATTTGCTTAATGAATAAAAAGAATGACATGAGCCTCAAAAGAGCAGAGCTTGGTCTGTATTAATAAAAGGCAATGGGGACTAGAGGGAGAGGAAACGACTCCCACCTCCTGAACCTGAGACATAAATGGAGTACGTGAGGAAAAGACATCACTATTGTGAAGACTTCAGGGAAAGTCTTAAGTGACCTAGCGGTGCAGGAAGAAGATGAAGAGTTCAGTGAAGGGGTTGAGGATGTATAAAGAGAAGTTAATCACAGAACATGGCTGGAGAGGGGTTAAAGTGGGGTGGAGAACCTGCGGCCTTGGGGCCACATGTGGCCTTCTGGATCCCTGAGTGTGGCCTTTTGACTGAATTCAAATTTTACAGAACAAATCCTTTTGTCCTGTGAAGTCTGGATTCAGTTGAAGGACTGCACTGGGTGGTCTGGAGAGCCACATGTGGCCTTAAGGCTACAGGTTCCCCACCCTTGGCCCAGAGCAATTTGCAGATGAAAGTAAAAAAGAGGAAAGATAGGCCAAGTGATTATTTACACTTTAGACAGAGATGAAAGCTATGCCATAGGAGGCCTGGTGAGTTTAGCTTGCATCAGAAGAATGAGTCCTAGCAACCCCTGGCAGATAGAAAGGATCCTCCCATCACACCATGGTTTGAGTGATTTGAGAAGTGGGTGATGGAGAGTCCATCACACTTGGCCTTTCTCTCCTACCCAAGCACCACAGAGGCTATTCAGAAGTGTCAGCTGAATGGAGACACAAGACTACCCTGCTCATGACACCAGCCTGCGCCCACAGAAAGCAATTCCCCTCTGCATAATGACCCTGCACTAGGGGCAGCTTGTCACACCTGCATTCCCCTTGCCCAGAACTGACCCTGAATCCCTGTCATCCAGGATCACAACCCCAATGTCCAAAAAGACTAAAAACCAGACTTCTTATCAAAGACAGAACACAGCACTCAACTTTCCCACCTGCCCTCCATGCTGCCTAGGCAAGAGAAAGCTGGCCAAAGAGAAGGCCTCCTTGCATTGGTTCTGACTCACCTCTGTTGCCTGCTAGCTTCTCTCTACAGAAATGTCTTCAGAGTAATAAGAACATATGTGTATGCCAAGATTCCAGGAAAATGTTACTCCTGGTCAGAGAAAGAAATTACAATGCTTAGCCTCTAAGGAAAAGTGGCTTACTATAAATTAGGCCCTTGAGAATGGTGTCATTTAGATGCTCCCCACAGCTGCTAGGAGACCTATTAAATATTTCATAATTAATAATAATGTCTTCTCTCTCACAGAACTGACCCTGTAAAGGAAACCAAAAGTAATCAGACTTGGGACTGACTTCCTGCCCACTAACCCGATCTTGGTGGTATAGGTCATTTGTCCTCAGAGTACTTATCAGTAAAATGCCCATACTCCCCGAGTCAGGTATCATCCAAGAGCAGATGATTAAAGAAATATTTAAAATAGCTATCTGGGAGAAGAGGGAGGGAAGGAGAGGGAGAGAGAGAGAAAAAAAAAAAGAAATAAAATAGCTATCTGTAGTAGTCAGCCAAATGGCCCCAGTGAGCCCCACCTCCTGATGTTCACACCTTGGTATTCATACCCTCTTCCCACATTGTACCAGTGTCAGTCTGTGTAACCAACAGAATATGGCAGAGGTATGTCACTTTCAAGATTAGTTTATATAAGGCTGGCTGGAGTCTTGGGCTCTCTTGGATTACTTGCTGTAGGGGAAACCAGTTGCCACATGGGACAGCTCCATGCAAAGCAGCTAAGGCCTGCCAACGGCCACTGGGTGAGTTTGGAAGTGGTTCCTCCCTGAATCCAGCCTGCAGATGACTGCAGTCCAAGCCAACAACTAAGTCAGAACCACCCAGGTAAGCAGCTCCCAGATTGTTTGACCCTCAGACACTATTTTCAGGTGGTAAATGTTAGGGTAATTTGTTACACAGCAATAGATAATGAATTCATTACCCTATACAGAACTGAGAAGGAAAGCAGAAGGTTTAACCTCAGTTCCTATACCACATTCATTTAAGACCAATATCTGTCCATAAGAAAGCAAATTACTCAATCATTCAACAATTACTTTTTGAAAGTCAAATGTGAGCAAGGTATCTCTAAGCAACATATGCCTTCATATAGTCTATAATCTTCTATAAAATAAAGAGAATAATGACAAAGACACACACATAGCTGCTCAATCCACTGGTTTCATTAGCTTTTTAAGTTTTCTGGTTCCTAATGCTTTACACCTCACTCCCTGCTTTCACAACCCCTCTTTGGAAGGTACAGTAAGCCCCACTCCCTGGCTATTTTAAGTGCTCAGTGTCCTTCTAACTGTAAGGCCAGCAAATTGTATTTTCTCATACTCATTGTTACTGCATGCTCTCCCATCTAAGGGGGAAAGAAAGGTAGGTGCCTTGACTCCATTAATATTGAGACAAGGAGGAATGCATTTAGTATTTTACTAGGAGGAAATCCTGATCACAAGTGCTGAGAACAATTCTAGTTTGTGCAATTAGTGACTAAGTGGCACCAGGGGCGCTGATACAATCACTGCTCAAGTCCCGGTCGCAGCAGAAATGGCGATGGGGGAGGGGGTACGCCGCCCCTTACCCCTCACTAGACTCTGCTGTCTCTCAAAGCAGCAGGAGGGGTGTGCTGCTCCGAGGGAATCAAGAGCTTCCCTCAGCACAAAGAAGGTCAAAGGGCGAGCTTTCTTTCCATCAACCACAAAACCAGCCTCTGCCAAACCTAAACAGTGTGGTAGGCCGAAAGAGGTGAATGGAGCCCCAGACAGAAAACCACAGCGAGACTCTCCTCCCGCCGCCGGCTGGGGTCTGAGTCAGGTGACTCCTCCGGGCAAACAACAAACCTAAACAAAGATCACTCCCCACATGACAGACTGAGAGGAAGAAGACGGACGACCCTTGCAATAAGACCAAGCTGCCCAGTCCTCCCAGCGCAAAGCCATTAACTCCTGCTTGCTTGCAGTCTCAGGAAACTGAAGGAGCTACAAGTTATTCAGCAGCTCAGCCTTCAGGGATGCACCTGGAGCAACTTGGGACCCCATCCCAGGGCACAGGCGCTGAGCATTGCACACACGCCTCCGACCCCAACACGCAGGCGGGACCCCTCCCCACCAGCTGTCACCGGCGCTCGCGATCAGTCACAGCCAGGGTAGCCCCTTCCCTCTAGCCGCTCCCCCTGCGGATGCGACCCCGCGGAGGCGGCACAGGAGACGCTTTTTCCGAAGGCTCTAGAGGCGAGAGGGCACGCCCGTCCCCCAGAAAGGGGCGCCAGGGTGGGCGCGGCCCCAGGCCCAGGGTGGCTCCCGATCCATCATCCCCCTCCCTGGGAACCACATGCGCCTCACCTTGTCACCGAAGCTGCGGCCCATCAGCAGGTCCGGGCTGGGCGTGCTGTCGCCACCCACGGCCTCCTCGCTGCTGGAGCCAGCCAGCGGGTGCGGCATGTCGCGCAGGGAGTGGGGCCCCGTGGACGGCAGGGCCTTGGGGGGCCCGCCCGCCATGGCGCGCTCCTCCGGGGACGCGCCGCTGCCGCTTCCTCCTGCCGCCCGCCGCAGCTGGCTCCCCGAGGCCCCGAGCGGCCGCCGATCGGCCAGAGGCCCTGCACCGGCTGGGCTGGCAGCCGCCGCCACCCGCCGGCGTGTCTCTGCGGGCGCCGTGCTGGGCTGCTCCGCGCTGCGCGCCCCCGCTCCGCGCCCGAGCCCGCCGTGGGTCCGCCAGCAGCTCCGCCGCGGCGCCCGGCCCGCAGCGCCACGCCGCCCACCGCTCGCGGCCCCGCCCCCGCGCTTCGCGGCCGCCGGGGAGGGGGCGGGGACAGGGGATGGGGGGGGGGAGGGGAGGGGGAGGGGCGGCCCCGCCCCGCCCCGCCCCGCGCGGCAGGAAGTGCGCCCTCCGCGGCCGTCCCCGGGTGTCCAGCCTCGCCTGGGGACGCGCGTTGTGCGGAGGCCGCGCGCGGCCCCCAGAGCAAATGTTTAACGGAAATCAGAGGTGGGAAAAGACGTTGGAGGATCCTATTCGGTTCCACCGCATTTACTGACGCGCCCGCCGGTAGCCGCGCTTCGGGCTGGGGGCTTTGGGCCGCGCTCCTGAGTCAGGGTCTTCTGGCCACTAAGGCACGCGCAGAAGTTACCCCAAATAGAAGGAATTACGACGCGTATCATAAGAATAGCATAAAGGGTTTTGAGGCGCAGAGGAGCTAGAGAACATCAGGTGGGAACTA
Organism: Cheirogaleus major; assembly: GCA_963574435.1. Lineage (NCBI taxonomy): Eukaryota > Metazoa > Chordata > Mammalia > Primates > Cheirogaleidae > Cheirogaleus > Cheirogaleus major. The sequence continues at coordinate 6,720 of CAUYPO010080307.1, read as the reverse complement.
GAAGGGAATTAAAGAAGTCAGTGTGGGTTTCTTCAGATTCACGCCGAGCTGCCCGTGCAGTCTTGATTCCCCAGCTAAGCTGAGTTTATGTGAGGTTAAACCTCAGAAGAGTAAGCATCCGTAAATAAAGAAAGAAAAACAGTGCTACAAATGATATATGACTCTTAACTCCCACTTCAGCCAGACTTTTGAAAGAACCATGAGGTTCAAGTTATTTTTCATGCATTTGTGTTTCCTTCCCAGGCCTTTGGCTGAGCTGCAGTCTTCAGCCTCCTTTGCTGGTCTGGTGCAGATCGTCAAAGGGTACTTCCAGCTCTTTGGGGTGTAAGTTCACCTCCTTTTTTCACCTTAACTGTCCCTGGAGCATATGTTTCTAAGGCCAAGTCATCAGAGGGTCATCAATCCCTTTAGCAAAGTAATGGGTAGGGTGGCTCATGGCGACGGAGCACATTTTCTCCTACCCTTTCCCAAACTCCTTAGGTTTGCCCGGTTCTACTTGCTAAGAGGTGGTGACAGGTCTTGACACTGGGATTCCCTAAGGTCTCTCCCACAGTTTTCTGTAGAAACAAGTGGAATGCAGAGTTGAAGATGACCCAAAATATCAGTCAGAGACTGTGAGCTTCAAAGACCTTCCATTATTTCCCCTGGTGTAATTTATAGGGTTGGACCCTTAGTCCTCAAGCCATCATCTTTTATCGCCCCCCCCCCACATGAGTCTGCCTTGGCTGGGAAAAATAGGATGTGGAGGACACTGGGAACAATTTTAAATGCTTCATCTACCTCAAAGGAATGCCTCAAAGGTCTGGTCCTCATGGAGTTGGGTAAAATTGTTAATACTTTTTTATATTCAAGAGCTGTTTACAACTACTACAGACTATCTGTTCTTCTGAATTAGCATTAAAATAACACAGAAATGAGCGTTCTATAGATGTGTAGGTTTTTCTTATTGAATGGTGCTGTTTATTTTAATTCACCACCACCCTAACATAATGGAGATCTTAGTTTATTGACTCCCTACAGCTTTCTCTTTAGGGCACCAAGGAAAAGTGCAAAAAGATCCACATTTGGGGCAGTTGCTTGGTGGATACAAGTTGCTTGGTGTATTGCTCCAGTGACATATGCACTGAAGGTCCTGACTTCACCCCAATGCAACACGTCAGTGTAGCAAAATTGCACTTGTACCCCATGAATATGTACAATAAATAAATAATAAATGTTTTAAAAGACCCACATTTGAATTCCTGCTTTGTCACGACAAGTGGGTGACCATGAGCAAATTAACCTCAACAAACCTGTTTCTAACCTAAGAGGGGGGAGGATGGAGAGCAGGTAATAATACTTATGAGAGTTAAATAGCATTCTCTAGGTCATGTTCCTAGCAAGACGCTGGCGTGGCTTAGGTTCTCCCTAAATGTTAATTCCGTTCCTTTCCCCCTCCCTCAGGTTTTCTCTACTATTCTTATAAAATAATAATCACAGAGTTTTCATAATTAAGTATGCTGCACTCCAAATTCCTCCATTTGCTCAGTTTGAAACAGACTATCACTTTTCTATGCTACCACAAAAAGAAAGAAAAGAACCAGAGTTCCTAAAAGGCCATATGAAAGAGTTTATTTATTTATTTTCCAATTTCCTGGTTGGTCAGTGGCATCTAGCCACAATGATCCAGTGGGTAGTCATCAAAACTAAAGAAAGTGAACTTCCATGGAAAATATTTTGGTAGAAAGTTTCCACCATTCAAATTTAGCCCAGGCCTGTCTGTTCATATTCACCATTTCCTGTTGTATTTCAGTGTTCCTTGTGGTAAGAAATTGTCACTGAAATAACTTAAGTATCCCAGGGCATATGACTATGCTTCTACTAAAAGTTCTTAAAGCAACATAGTGGTAAGGAGGAAGTGTGTGAAGTTTGTGTCAGAGTAGAAGGCTGTGATGTTTGTTGGAATTTATGGAGAGAAGCTTGGAATTTTAGGGCTAAGCCCTGAGGATGACACTGGATGTATGTGCATGGGGTTTCAGGGAGGTCCCCAATGCCATCAGAACCCAAGAACACAGCATGGGGCCTTCTCTATCCATAGAGAATCTTGGGCACTTAGGCTGGCACTTTTTAGGAGACAGGGCCTCAGAATTTAGTAAGTTTGCCAAACTGGAATCCTATAAACCTCCCTAGCAAGCCTATCGGGCTGTACATGGATACCCAGACCTCAGAAACAAAGCAGTCTCAGCGGAGCATTCTCTCATTCTCTCCCCTGGTACAGCTTGTGCTTAGGCCTTCTTCATGTTTGTATTAGCTGCTTATCCTCTTCTGGTCTTTAGTACAATCATAGCTTTATTCTATATGGCATCCCAAGCCCTGCCTCAAAATAACACCACCATTTCTGAAGTGGATGGCTGGTGAAGACAAAGGAGGTTTTCAGAGAGCATTCAGAGTGACATGTAGCAAGCCACAGAGGGCTGTCTCAAACAAGGCGGGGTCAACTGAAACAGCGCAATTCCCATCAGAGACAAAATTGTGTGGACAATTTTTTATTTTTTTGAGAGAGGGTCTTGCTCTGTCACTCGGGCTAGAGTGCAGTGGCACAATCACAGTTCATTGTAACCCCGAATTCCTGGGCTCAAACAATCCTTCCACCTCAGCCCCCCAAGTAGCTAAGACTACAGGTACATGCCACCATGCCTGGCTCATTTTTTTAATTTTTAAAAGTTTATGTTGGAGTCCACTTGCTCAAGGCTTCTTGGGTGTGGCTCTGAGTGAAATTTTAAAAATATATATATTAAAAAAATTTTTTTTTGTAGAGACAGGGGACTCACTATGTTGCCCAAGCTAGTCTTAAACTCCTGGCGTCAAACAATCCTCCCTCTTCGGCCTCCCAAAATGCTGAGGTCACAGGCGTGAACCATCATGCCCGGTCCAAAATTATGTGGACAATTTAATTCAGCCAATGATGTCCCAGGAAAGAAGCAAGGTCCACTTGAGTCTAAGACCTGAAGAGTTTTGCAAACGAGAAATTGGAACTTGCCCCTGAACCAGCAGAGGGGCTTGTGGGTAAATGATAAGATCATTTTCTCTCTCCATATTGAACTCCTAGCCTCCTCAAAGCATGAAGACCCTCGTGCAGTGACTAGTGCAACACAGTCGTAGAGTCGGTGCTGTGAATCTCAAACTTTGGGGTACTTAAGAACCACCTAGGCTGGGCGCAGTGGCTCACACCTGTAATCTTAGCTTTCTGGGAGGCCGAGGCGGGAGGATCGCTCGAGGTCAGGAGTTCTAAACCAGCCTGAGCAAGAGTGAGACCCCGTCTCTATTTAAAAAAACAAAAAAAAGAACCACCTAGGAGCTTGTTAAAATGCACATTTCCAGACCTCACCCAAGAGATTCTGTTTCTGGGGTGAGGCCTGGAGTATTTTAAATTTTTAATTTAATTAATTTGAAATTTAAATTAATTTTTAAAATTTTAACAGCCTCCTAAGTGATGCTTATGTTGATGCTGCTCTATAGACTATACTGTGAGAAACATTGTTTTCATAGCTCCATCCATTTCTCTAAACCATTAATTGACATTCCAAACCTCCTTTTGTAAATCACACTTGTAAGTGCTTACTTTGGAAAAATTTCCTGTTTACTGGAAACTTGCTTAAAAGGCAAATTTCTATTACAAAATTCTATGACAAGGTCTTTTTGCACCTGAACTTTTATGGTTATTTTTATTGAGCGTCTACCAGGTGCTTAAAATTTAGGAGAAGAGCTCAGATGAACTACACCATCTGTTGATTGCTTCATTTTGTAACTCTGGCTGTGAAGTGGATCACAGTGGAGTGGATATTTTCCAGAGTCCCCAAAACTTTAGCCTGCCCTACAGGCTCCAAGTAGCTGGGTCTCATCTGGCCATAGAAATGCAATTGGCTGCCACCACGGAAGGACACCTGCTACCTGGCTGTCTTCACAAGCAGGCTCTGGTATGTGGGGGTATGGGCATGGATGTGGCTACCCATTAGAGAGGCTGGGCTAGAGAAAAGCTTGAACTGACAAGTGCTAGAAGCCCTGTCATTGAGTCTTATTAGCAGTGACTCTTTGGACAGGATGGAAAACCTACTCACTGGCTGCATGCCTCCATGACAGTGTTTGGTTCCATCAGTAGGAATGATCTTTAAAAGGCACCTAGAAGTGAACATTCACACATCATATGACATCACATGCTTTCAGAACACAACAGAAACGCATACGTATATTCGCCAAAAGATGCATCCGAAAATCTCCACAGCAGCGCTATGTAGTAGCCAAAACTAGAAACAACTCACATGACTAGCAACGGTGGAATGCATAAATAAATGTGGTACATTAGCACAATGGAATATTATACGACAGTGAGAATGAAGGAACAACATGGTGAATGAATCTCACAAACATAATAGTGAGTGAAAGAAGCCAGATACAAAAGAATATTTACTATAGGATTCCATTTATATAAAGTTCAAAACCAGGCAAAACTAATATATAGTGCAAGAAATCAGAATAGTGTTACCTGTGTAAGAAGTTTCTGGGGTACTGATAATATTCTGTTTTTTGATCTGGGGGCTGTTTTTTTTTTTTGTAAAAATTCATCAAGCAGTACATTTATAATTTGTGAGCCTTTATGTTCTACTTCAATAAAAAGTTTATGTTGATTGGGTGCGGTGGCTCACGCCTGTAATCCCAGCACTTTAGGAGGCCAAGGCGGGAGAATCACTTGGTCTTGAGGCCAAGAGCTCAAGACCAACCAGTGCAAGAGCAAGACCTCTTCTCTACAAAAAAAAAATTTTTTTTTAAATAGCCTGGCATGGTGGCACACACCTGTAGTCCCAGCACTTTGGAAGGCTGAGGCAGGAAGATAGCTTGAGCCCAGCAGTATGAGGTTCCAGTGAGCTATGATGATGCCACTGCACTCTAGCCCGGGCAGCAGAGTGAAACCATGTCCAAAAAAAAAAAAAGAAAAAGAAAAAAAAATTACATAAAAAAGGACATCTAGGCTGTGACCCTCACTTCCTAAGTGAGAAGCTGAGTCCCAGAGATAGTAAGTACTTGCTTGCGGTCAACCACTGAGCATTCCTGCTAGTGCTCCCTTGCACTTGGGTGCATAGTGATGCACGTGTGGGTTTGGGTTTGGGTGGGTTTGCCTTTTTCGGATAAAGGCAAAAGGTAAAGGAGTGAGGAAATAAATGAAAAGAAAAAGAGAGAGAAGTGTCGGCCACTATTAAGTTGCCTACCAGTCATTTGCTCCTTCTTCATTGCTCCATTGCTTGTTGCCCTGTCCCTCTATTCTCCCTTCCTTTCAAATGCAGTCACATGTGGACCGATGCCTGGAGCTGCTGCAGCCATATTGTAGCCATGAGCACGGACATTCTGATACAGAGCTGAGTGGGTAAATGGAAAGAGCCTGTGCCTTTGGTGGCATCGAGTCACAGCACCTAAATCTAGACTTCTTAAGTAAAAAGTAAGCACTCCTGTGGTCTCAGGCAGTTTAGCGCTGATCCCTGTAACTTGCCACCGAACTCATCCTTAGGGTGCAGCAGACAAGGAGTACGAGCAAGCAGGAGGAAGTCTCCGTAGACAGTTCACCCGTGCGTTGCACTGTTCACAGAAGCACCATCCTTCTGTAACGAGCATTCTCAAAAGGGGAAATATCGCCCCCAAGGGGATGAAAACTGGTTCTTGGGGTAGGGGCAGCAAATAAATCTTAGATAGTAGAGTGGTTTGTGGCTCTCTGAAGCTCAGCCCCTCTCCCCTGACAAAATCTTATTCCTTAGTATTTAATGTTTCTAGTTATGGATAAATTTAAGCTCAATTAACTCTTCCCCTTAAAGAGCAGTAATAACAAAAAGCAGGTTGAGAAACACTGCTTTCTAAAGCCTGACTCCTCCCAGATCCCTGCCCCAAGTTCCGCCACTGTGGCAGCTCCAGCCAGGCCTGCTCTGCCCGGTCCCTCCTGGACCCTGTAACCCAGGCCCACAGACGGGTCCTCACTACACAGAGGGAGTGAGGGTGTGTGTGCCGAGGCCTTGTCTTTCTGAATAACCTGTCGGCAGTGTAGCAAGATAGAGCTGGGGGCAGAGCAGGAAAATGATACTCAGTACCCAGATTATAGATCCAGGTGAGGTGACTTGCTAAAGTCAGGGCTTCCCCCACACCCCCAGCTACATAAGGTAGTGAAGTGTGCCGCGGAGTTTCAGGATGCTCTGATCGGCAGGGTGGGAGACCTGGCTTTCCCCTCTGCCCCCACTCAGGGCTCCCTGTGACGTGGCCAGCAGAACACCGCCACCGCCACCACTCATGAAGAAAGCCACACTTACCACACGCTCATTAATCTGATTTCCTCTGCCTGCTGGAATAGTAGCCTTTGGACTTAGGCCAATGAATGGAAACTTCTAGAAGTTTTCTATCTCTTGGAATGTTTATTTTTTTCCAAAATCGAACTCAGTCTTCTGTGAGTCTTAAATGAACCTGTCCCATGCTGGAACAAAGGTTCGTTCAGCTCCCAATTTCTAGTGCACGGGGTGTATCTTGTCTTCTCCAGCTCAGCCTTATCGTGAGGTTGCCATTCTCTCAAAGTTACTCATTCAACAGTTTCTCATCATCAAATCAAGGCAGACCTAAGTTCTTCCAGGGAAAAGCCACACATCCAGTGCCTCAGGGAGGGATCTTAGAAGATTTTAATGATACTAGTATTTTTTTTTTTTTTTTTTT
>CAUYPO010080306.1:0-16907 GCA_963574435.1 Cheirogaleus major | reverse complement strand
TAAATGTTATTCCTATATGTCCACTTAGGTGTTGATCCGTTAATACCAATTTGCTGGTGAGTACATATGGTGCTTGTTTTTCCATTCTTGGGATACTTCACTTAGTAGAATGGGTTCCAGCTCTATCCAGGAAAATACAAGGGGTGAGAATAGTGCAGGAATGGGACTGGGACCCAAGAAAGAGATAGGAGCCCTCACAGTTGTAGACCATGAGTGTGCTTCCTCAGGAAGACCCTGTGGAGAGGGAAGAAAGCCAACTGCAGAGCCCTGCTGTGAGGCAGTGGCAGATGGGGCCCCAGAACAGCAATTCTCGAATGTGGTTGCACATCGTAATCACATGGAGAGCTTCCAAAAAATACTGTTGTTTGGATCTCACCCCTAGAGATTCTGATTGAATTGTTCTGGCATGCGGCCTGAGTGTTGGGAGTTTTAAAAGGTACCCAGGAGACTTTAATATACCCAATTTTGAGAAACACAATCCTAAAGGAAGACACAAAAGACCTAGAATTTCTCATTTTTAAATTGGATCCATTCATCGAAATGTAGATTTAGATGTAAATTCCGACAAAGCCCTTTCTTATAACATTATCACATATCAAAGACTTGTTAGAGGATATAATAAAAATAATAGCTACCATTTACTAGCAATTAGAGTAAAATATGGTAATGATTATGAGCTGAGCATGGGCTCTGAGATTAGGCATAAGCTCAAATCACAGCTCCACCACTTACTTAGCTGTGTGAATTTGGGAAATTTACTTTGTGTCCCTGTGTTTCACTTTCCTCATCTATAAAATGGAAATTATATCACTATCACATATGGCTATTTGTGGGATAAATGCCTTAGCAAGTGAAAAGGACTTAGAACAGTGCTTGGCAAAGAGTAAACAGTAAAAAATTGATGTTATTATCCTTATTTTTATTATTGAGTGTTTATCCTCTGCCAGGCACTGTACTGTGTACTTACTAAGCAACACGGTGGATTAGTGAGATATTAATTGGTGTCTTGTCTTTCTGCTACTGAGGACGCATCAGAAAAAATAAAGAATAATTTTCCTTTCAAGAGAGATAGTCTGATAGACCTTTGGGTTATGAGTCTTGTGCTTGTTTGCACTGTGGGGTGATAGCTTTTGTGTCTCAGGCTCATTGAAGATCAAGATGTTCTACAGCAGGTGAAGTGGATGCTGTAGGATCCTGGGATGCTGGGGACCTAATCATAAGGACAGTGGTGTTCAGAGAAGGCTGAATTCACTATCCCAGCACGTCCACTATGAAAGGGTAGGGCCTTGTTTGGGAACGAATGGGATCCTGAGACTTGAGATAAAGACATCAAGGTCAAAGTAATTGTAAATCTTGGAACCCCAGATCCCAAAGAACCATCTGAACTTACAGAAGAGGCCCACTCCCCCATCACTTGATGATAACACTACAAAGAATATTGATTGATTTGACAAACAACATGTGCTTCCTTAGAGTCTACCATGTTCTCCCCTCTTGGCCACCAGAGCAATAGCCAAGGCCAACCTATAACATAACCAGCTGAGGAAGAGCTAGGCCTCCTAAGGGAAAAAATTCACTGTGCTCCTAAGTATTGCTAGGACCTAGCAATACGTACCAGCAGTCAGGAGAGTGCATACCACTGGGTCTTCAGGGTGCTGGATCAAGGAACAGAAAATAAGGTTGGATAAGGGAGAGTTTATAGATATGGAAATATGCTCCAGTGATACAGGATATAAACCCTGGCAAGAACTCTGGGAGATGGTGCTGACATGCTGATAGAACAGCTCTTGGAGGCTCTCATCGCTCACACTAAGTCATGCCATAATTGCCATGGAAGAAGATGGAAGAAAAGATCAAAGGGCTGAGAGAAGTAGGATGCTAAAATGGGTATACTACGTAAGGCTAGAAATCCCATCAGTCAACTATGTTCAGTGAACTCAGAGGGTCCAGAGGATACTTTGAGTGTCCAAAATGATAAGGAATGTCCTGTTGATATAGGTAAAAGCATCATAAAGAAGCTCAATAGTAGCCATTCTCCCTAGTTTAGAGCTAAGGGTAAGAGATGTTGTTACAGAACCAGGCCCCCTTATAGCAATGGATCTGACAGGATCCCAACATAATTGAAACTATGTGGTGGCACTTAACCATCAGAAACAAAGTGAGTACAATTATCATAGCAAATGGTAAAGTCAGAGAGGTTACCATGAGCACTTAATGTACAGAGAGCTATAGACATGGTAATAGAATGCAACATCTCCAGGGGCAAGATAGGTGGGCAGCCAGCCAGGATATTGCATAATCCAAATAATCAAGAGAAATTAAAGGTGGATTATCAGGAGGTGCAGGGTAATTCTCAATTAAACTAAAAATAAAATTAAAAATCTTTGCACAATTTTCACATCTGAGCAGGTTTTCAGACCTAGAGCACATTGACAGAAGAGGAGGCTGAGTTACTGGGAAAAAGGATTGTGTAACATCACAGCAAGTGTATATGATAATGATTTTCTTAGCCCTTCTCCAAAGGGGACCATTTACTCAAGTAAACATACACAGAAGAGAAATGTCAAAACACTTGGAGGACTTCTGGACATTTATACTCCTTGACAACCAAGCAGACATTAGTGTAAGCTATCCTCTGTTATTGGCCATGCCAGTTATGGCACAATAGTCACATGGCAAAGTAGCTATGGTGGCACAGATGGATGGTACACATGGGCTGGATGGCACAGGGCCCCTTGTACTCAGTCTTATCTAGCTGTTGCTGCTGACCAACATCCCACCTGCCAGTAAAAGGGGCCAATGATCCTCCATACGGCACCATCCCTTGAGAAGACCAAACATCTGCTTGGTAGTAAGTTGGTTACATTCTAATTTAAAGGGACACTGATTCATTTTCACTGGAATTAAAACCAATTTTGGATATAGGTTTTCTTTCTCTGCTCATAGGGACTTAGCCTGTACTACTATACAAGGGCTTACAGAATCTTTGATCCACCAACATGGAATCTTATAAGCTAGGAAGGTACCCACTTTAGAGTGAAGAAGGTAGAGCAGTGGGCATATTAGTATGGGGTCCACTGCTCCTAGTACATACCGAATAACCCAGAAGCTGCAGAACTCAGCCAACCTTTGGGAGGCTCCCTGAGGTATTAGCTTGGAAATGATACTCTTCAAGGACAGTGTGTCACCAATAGTTAGAATAAATGGATCTGGAACAAGTGGGTGGAAGTAGAAGGGGTCCAACTGTCATCACTCTTAGTGACCTACTATGGGAAATTGTGTCTCTCTTCACAGATTTAGGCTCTTTAGGTCTGCAGGTCCCAGCCTGCAGAAAGGGAATATTTCCCTCTGACCAGGTGTCTACTGGGGTGTCTCTTGGTATTCTTCTACTCAATTTTGAAAGCCAAATGTAGAAGTCTCAGACTGAAAAGGATGGTGACCAGGGTTTTATACCCCTCAGGGATGAGGGTCTGATCTGCCTCACAAGACAAGGCACTTTGACCTGCAAACATGCTTGCTGAGGATAAGAGGAGCTAGAATGGATGGTAGAGTAGGGACACGATGAGTGTGTGCTGTGGCTCTGGGACTGGCTGCATTGCAGGGACTGAGGCTCACATTCTAACCTACCACTTGTAAGTCTCCCCTTGAAAGAGGCTAACCAGAATTCTTGGGGACATGTTCCCAAATGGGGTGCATTTCATATTTGAAGACAGCGGATCCAAGAGTGCTAGGAACATCCTGTAGTGGATGCTGTGTTACGCTGTCCAGGCCACCCTTCAGGACGGAGACACACATTCCCTCCCCCTGAATGGCAGGTGTTGGACACTGACAATGCATAGCAGAACCCCTCTAAGGAATTGCTCTTGGCTCAAGAGGGCCTTCTTGCCCAAGGTCACACCTCCTTTATAGTCAGTCAATATCCAATGGCTGTCAATGTAGGGGTACAAAAGCCGGATCCTCTTGCCTCAACTCTGGACAACTGTGAAGAGCCATTCTAGATCCAGAGTCACCAGCGGGACTGGCTGAGCCCTTTGTCACAACTGCTTCACAGTTCCATTTATACCTCTGTCTAATCCTGCTTCCTTCACTCTTTTGTGTATATGGTTCATGAGACCACTGCCCCAGGAGTTCCCTGCATGCAGACAACCATCTCAGAGTCCGAGGGAGTGGACCTACAACACCAGGATAGAAGTCTTGTACTTAATGGATAAAAGAGAAACTACCCCCTGCCGCCAACTTGTCCCTCGATGGCAGTAGCAAATGCCTGGATTTTTGTGGAGGTTTATCTGTCTCCAAAGCACATAATTATTATCAGTAAAAATAAAAAAGGGTGCGATGCCAGGGAGGGTTTGCATAAAGGAGCCCAAATTCTGATTTTCCCAAGCAAGATCATCTACAGAGATATCCTTGACAGCAAACTCTCACTAAAGCTTTAGGCATATACTCAAGCGTGATCTTTGCTAAGAGGCAAGATTTTTTGCTCACTTCTTTGGATTTTCATGACAAAGTGTCACTCTTGTGGGAAAGAAGGTCAGTTTCATAAAGGAAATAATTTTCTGCTGAAATGTTTGAAAGGGTTTCGGTGGTCTCACTGGTCTCCTGTATGGAGAAATATACCAGAGATACCAGCGAGAAAATCATCATAATGATAAAATACAGACCTCTACATAGTGCTGAAAGGGAAGAATGGGAAACAGAGCTTGTGTCCAACTGTCTCTGTTTCCTGAATAGAATTTTTAACCTTGGCCAGGGTGTTTTCAGAATGGCTTTATACTAACTCGTAACAGAGATAAAATCTCCCTGTTAAAATAGCCATAATATTAGTCACCTCAAGGGGATGCTGTCAGGCTTTGTAAAGTACTTTGTAGCTCCTCAGATAAAAGCAGAGATAGAGCTGCAGTGTTATTATTTCTCAACTTGGAGGGCTATTTGGCTAACCCTCTGCATGAACTCCCTCTAATAAACTGACTCAAAGCCTTATGCAGGCTATAAATCCCATGGCCTGCTTCATTTCAGCAATGACAAGGAAAACAAGATGACCACTTGTTCTGTGGGCCCCGGGAAGTGTGACACTCCCAGCCTGGGGTAAAAGAGAAACCAAGCAATGAATTTCAGATGGTGCCTAATGAGATGTGTCATTGCTGTCCTCTAAACCCCAACATCTTTGGGGAAAAGTATCTTAGATCCTCAATCTGTAAACTATGATGCTCCATGATCCAACCCCAGCCTCCTCCTCCTCCTCTTCCTCATCATCTTCTTGACTAACAGAGGCAGGGATGGCAAACTGTGTACCAAAACCCACGCTCCTTCTTCCTCAGCCTGAGGGTGGTGCTGGGAAGCAGCTGTCCAGCCAGGAATTGTGCTCCTCACTCCCCACTGCGTCCAGGGAGGGCTGTGGAACCTGTTTTCATCAAATATGTGTTGCTTTCTGGCCTGCGTAAAAGTTAAGAGGGGCTTGATTTTTCCCACTCCCATCTGCTGACTAAATGCCAAGGGGTCTGAGGTTCCCAGGGACGGCAAAATCATTGAATTGAAGAATCCCTGAAAACAGGAACATCTGCATACAAATGCTATATGAGTAAAAAATAGACTATTGTGCTAAGCACCGAAATTTGGAGGTTTATCTGGTACAATGTCTAGTGTTACCCTAACTATACAAAAACATTTTTTGAGCTATTGCTATGTGCCATGAACTTTTCTAAGCCTTTATCCTAGAGATTGCTTTTAATCTTGACATCAAGTCTACAAGGTAGCTGCTATTATTATCCCCGTCTTCTACATGAGAAAATGAGGCACAGAAAAGTTCAGTAAAATACTGAAGGTGACAGTGCTGGTAATCAGTGAAGCTAGAACTGGGACCTGGGTCTATCTGATTTCAGTGCTGGGTCTTTACTGCCTCCCAGATGCTGCCTCCAATTACTTTCTCTCCTCTTTCTCCTCTGTGCTCCTTGGGCTAAAGCCTCACCAGAGCATGCAACTCATGGCTGTTCTTCCTGTCGGGAGTGAATTTCCTTTCCTCCATCATTTCCTGTCAAATCCAACAAGGCACTGCTGAACTCTCAGCTGCTTCTGAAACAGTCCTCCCTAGTTAGGATTCAGCCCTCCTCCCAGCTTCATTCTATCCTTCACTTGTCCATCCAATACCAGAGAGGAATATACTCCCTCGTGGGCCTCTGGGCACAATGACTTGTCCATGTGTGGGCTTCCCAGTTGAGACTGTAAACCTGGGAAGTCAGTGCTACCTTACCTATCCCAGAGCTTCCAACATCCAGCCCCAAGCAGAAGTAGGTACTCAGGAAGTGTTTGTGGAATACTTGCATATGAAACACAGAGCAGTGTGACAAAGGACTCCTTTCCTTAATAATATGCTGAGAGAACCACCACACCCCAGGATCAAGTGATGGCACAAACCCAGAAGAGTCTTAGTGAGAAAGGACAGGCTTCTCCATGCACTGCAGCTGAGCACGGTGTTAATGCTGACTCCAGTTGCTGTCTCTAGTCACATACAGGATGGGAACTGGATACTTAAGGCTGGCCACATTTCAGGAACATAGGGATGGAAGGGATCCTGCCTAAAACTGCATCTACCCTCCATGACCTAGCCACAGTTCTCTGATGCCTGAAATTTTACAATTAAAGGTTCACTCCTAGACAAAAGTTGAGCATTTTCAGGTATTCATATCCTGATGCAAAAGGGTTTGCTAGGCTATTTCCTAAGAGTGGGTTTTGAAAGGGAGACAAGAGACTATGAGAACCCTAGCATAAAGGCCCCATGCTCGAAGAGGGAAGGCTCAGAATTCAGCATTGAGGGAAAAGAACAAATGGGGCATGAAACACCAGGTTTACCTGCTTTGCAGGTGTGCTCAGGGTTGGTATGAGTATGAGATTGGATGCCCAGAAGATTAGATATCTGTTTATGGAAGGGAAACAGCCAGTGGCAGCCTCTCTGTTTTATCCAAACCTGTGTCTTCTTGAAAGAGGACTCAAAAAGTCCTACCCTTGGCTTTGGCAAAGATGCTGTGGTAGGCAGGAATATATCAGTCACTAACGCTGCCCTGGGCCAGCAAAATCCACATAATTGGTTTCTAGAGCTCACTTACTACTTCAATCATTTTCAGGAATCGCCTGTCACTATCTCCGTCTTGCACTGAAGGATAAAGTTTGTGCAGAGTAAAATGAGGAAAAGGCCAGAATTTGCTAGAACAATACTGATCTTGAATTTTCCAGGACTAAAGGCTATTATAGCTGGCTGTTAGTGAACTGTGAAGGATGACTATACATTGATTTTTTCATTACAGATAGCTAAATCAAACTAAAAAAATTTATCAATTCGTATCTCCAGCCTTAGAGGCTATGGAGAGTGTAAAAAATATATATATATATACACACATATCATTTATATATTATATATAAATATATGTCATGAATATATGTATCACATATATGTGTGTGTATGTATTAAACATATGTATATATTACTTTTTCTCATGTACTTGATCCCCAGCCTCTCTTTTCCAAATTCATTTTGACAGGCTGAAGCAAGCTACCTGAAGTAGTTATTTCTTTGATTAGTATTTTTTAGCAATCACAGTTGCTATCTTCTGAATCCTATCCTCTATTAGGCCAAAGTTCTACTCCATGACATGGGACCTTACATAGGCCTGACTCTATAGTATGAATTCAGATGTGCCATGAATTCCCCAAAGGCTAAATAAAATATTTCTTCTTCCCAACCCCATTATTACCAACTCCCCTAACAAAATCTACAATTTTATGCTCAGAGCATCACCCTGTTTGGCTTCAATCAGATTCCAGTGTAAGATGTAAATCTTCAAGGAGGGAAAAATCCCTTAAACTATTAAATGAACTGGGAATGTAGAAGTCAGATTTTATTAAGTCAACTATCAAACCAATAATTTCCTCAACTCCTATGAGCTGGGCACATTGATTTGGTAAAGATAACCCTTGATTTTAAGTCACAGGGAGAAGGAGGGGGATATTAAGGAAAGTAAGAGAACTGCCACAGCCAAGAGGACATAAGAAGACATGACCACTAAACATAGTGTAGTATCCTGATAGGGACCCAGGAAGAGAAAAAGGACATTAGGTAAAAATAAGAAAATATGGGCTGGATGGGGTGGTTCATGCCTGTAATCTTAGCACTCTGGAGGCCAAGGCAGGAGGATCCCTTGAGCTCATTAGTTCAAGATCGGCCTGAACAAGAGAGAGACCCCATCTCTGCTAAAAATAAAAAAATTAGCCATGTGTGGTGGTACATGTCTGTAGTCCCAGCCACTCAGGAGGCTGAGGCAGGAGTTTGAGGTTGCAGTGAGCTAGGCTGACGCCACGGCACTCTAGCCCAGGTGTCAGAGTAAGACTCTCTCTGTTTCCAAAAAACAAACAAACAAAAAAAAAAACAAACAAAAGAAAGAAAAAGAAAATATGCCTAAAATGTGGACCTTACTTAATGATGTCTCACTATTGATTCATTGATTGTAACAAAAGTACCCTATAATGTAACGTGTTAATAACTGGAAAAATTGGAGCTGGGAATGGGGGAAATATGGGACCTCTCCATGCTATCTTACCAATTTTTCTGTAAATCTAAAATTGTTCTAAAAAATAAGTCTATTTTTGAAAAGAAAAGAAAAGAAGGCTGAGAGCATCCATACTCCTTTTCTAATAGTATCTTAATTCCCTTTAAGAAATCACCTCTCCCTCAGCCTCAGTCAGCAGCTTGGGTGGGATTGATCCCACACTCAGCACCGGGAAAGAGCTCTCATTGGCTTAAATGTAACAGCATACCCCACCATGGCCACAGTGATTGGTGGGCATGTAACCAATCAGAGCAGTGGGATTCTAGAAGCTGCTTGCTGAGGCCTTAGGAAAGAAAAGCTTTCACCCTTGCCCTGGACATGAATAGGAGAATAGGAGGCTTCAGACACCACAGCTATCTTGTTACCAGGAAGAGAACAAGACCAAGGGACACTGGGACAGAGCTCACATCCAAAGGGCGCAAAGCTGAGAAACAGATCCCGGTGCTATCAGTTGAGCTTCCCTGACAATGATTGCTCCTGCGAATAGCAGGACCTCTGGGTTTCTGCCACTTACGGTGTAAAAACTTCTAACTAATCATATGAACTTGCTCAGTTCACTGTGTGGCTTGTGGCCACCTGACTGAGCAGAGCAGGACACACCAGGAGCAAAGCCCTGCTGTGCTGAAGTCACAGGGCCCTATGGCAGAGCCAAGCTTATTGAAAGGGCCACAGATAGTCACAATTTTCATTGTGCTTGATTATGACTTTGAAAACAGAGCAACAAGTAGAATGAGGCAATGTTAGGCAATAGGCCCCTCTGTTTTTATTCCAAAGAGTCTATCAAGTGCACGTTATCTTCCAGTTCTGAGCCAGATCAAGTAGAGGTAAAAAATTTAAGGCCTTATTTGGGTTCCATATTGGGTTTTCAGTCAGGAATAAAAAGCTGGCCTTTAATGGGTGTGGAAGCAGGAACCATTTCTCCCTCTATCCCTGAGGTTTAGCACACCAGCGAGTGTTTAATAAAAGCTCAATAAATAATGCTAAATAAAAGAAATGCTGCAAAATGCCTTTAACTGTAAAATAAATTATCTAGATTTTTTAAAGTTCTGTTGTAACAACGTGTCTAATCTAGTGTCCTCAAAACGGAGGCTTTGAGACAAATCACAGGACTGGATGTATGATACCAACATTCTAATGGGGAGCTCAGTGGATTTCTCAGAACTCCACCTGAGCAGTAGAATGCTCTCACCCTGAAGCGTGTTTTTCAGTCTTCGGGAAACTAGCCATGTGATTCAAGAAAGTCTTTCAAAGACAACCAGTATGACATTCTGCTTTCTCTCACCAGCAGCATGTTCAAAAGTGCTGTGCTGGTTTAGACCTGCTAGTTCAGATTGATGAGTGAGAAATCTGCTGCTCTGTCATTAACTGCATCTTGCTAGACAGGAAGCAACTTTTCAAAAATAGCAAGAGATTCAGGCTGTTGAAAAAAGAAAGTAAGATAGAACAGTTAACAGTCACCTTTCCTTTCTTCCGAATTTGCTGAGCTGAGAGGGTGAGCACATTTTCTGCTGCTCGAAAGCAATGGCTATCTCCTTAATAATACCTAGAGCATGTGGGGCTGTTGACCTGCTCTTGACTGTAGCTTCTATTTGCTGATTGCAAATCCTGAACAACAGATACATGAGGAGTTCAAACTGGCTTGTCACAATGTTTGGGTTTTGTGAAATGTTTTGAAATATGTTGTCTTATTGTTAAAGAAACAACTCACAGACCCAAATGCAAGCAGACTTGTCATGTGAATCACCATATTTAAAGGAATAGTTTAATGTTGGTTTGGGATCCTAAAAACTGGGATGTTCTTCATCCAGCCATCATCTACCTATACAATCAGTCCTTCTTTCCTTCCCTCCTTCATTTATTCAATATTTATAGTGTATACCGTGTAGTGTAGTGTTTACATTGTGCAAGGTGCTGGGGATATGTAATTACTCAGGCTGACCTAAACCATCAGACCCACCCTGTACCCAAAAAGTTCATCCCTCACTGAGTCAACCTTCACTGTAGCGTTAGTTCCTTCCTGACTATCCCCCTGCTCTGTCAACCATTGATGGGTAAAGGCAACTGTGGTGGTTTTTAAATATGTCGACAATTTTTGTGATACTCTTCCCTTCAAAAGGCGGATTCTAATTCCCCTCCATTTGAGAATGGACTGGACCTAGTGACTTACTTCTAACAAATAAAATATGGTAGAGGTCAGTGTGTGACTTCTAAGACAAGGACTTTAAATGCTTTAAATGCCTCCTGGTTTTCTCTCTCTCTCAGAACTCTTGCTCTGAGGAAAGCCAACTACTGTGTTGTGAAGACAGTCACGACCTATGGTGAGGAAATGAGGCCTCCTGCTAAATGCCAGCCATGAATTAAGGCTTCCTGCAAATAGTCATGTGAGTGCCATCTTGGAAGTAATTCATCAAACCTTTACTATCCTGTAATAAGTTCCCTTCTAGTTACATTAGCTAGAATCAAGCCTTTGGATGACTATAGCCCCAACTAATATCCTGGCTGTAACCTCACCAGAGATGCTGAGCCAGAACTGTTGGCTAACCCATTCCTGAATTCCTGGCCCTGAGAAACTATGAGATAATAATGCTTTGTTGTTTTAAGCTGTTAAATTTGGGGATGATTTGTTATGCAGAAATAGAAAACTAGTATGATGGCTGTCTAACAACCACAGGTTTTATGAATATCGTGGATTGGCACTCAAGATCCTTTCCAACCTTCTTCTAGAGTGTCCACCTTTACTACAGAGACTAGAAAGCTGAAAGCTACATTTCTGAAACTTGCTTGCAGCTAGGGTTCCAAATGTGATCCAGATTCCACTAATCAGAATGCCTTCCAGTGAGATATGGAAGGGGCAGGCAAGGAAAGTCTTGTTTCTGTTGTTGCCACTAGCAAACACAGTTGTAGAGGGCTTTTGTGTGTGTGTGGTAGCTCTGACATGGGTCTATGAATCCTGACTAGTTTTCTGATTACCAAGAGCCAGGATTCAGAGTATCCATTTCTCTGCTGTGGATTGTAATGGGCTTTGTGTGGCTCTGCAGCTGATAGAAGTAAAGGCAGACAGGGTTGACATCGTACCCCTTTTCCTTTAAGTATTTCTCCTGAGAACAAGGACATTCTGAAGAGAATGATTTTAAAAATCATATTAATCCTATTATGTGTGTATGTGTGCACACAATCGCTAGGACTGTATGTGTACAGATGCTTGTGCACACATGTGTGCAAGAGAGAGAGGCTCTGTGCTTTGACTCATGAATCAAAAAATAATTTCAAATAAAACCTCAAGAGCCAGATTTTTCACATGTTGTTCTCTGCTGATAAAACAGAATTAACATTTCTATTTAAGTATATTTATGTTTATAGGCTACAGAAAAACTGCTCTGTTACAATAATCTCACCTTTTCTTCCAAGCCCACCTCAGATGTCACAGCCTCCACAAAGCCTCTGCTGCCCTAGCCCCTTCCACCAGGTAAGAGCTTTGCTGCTTCTCAAATCTCAAAGCACATTCACTCACTCTCCTCTTTGGCTTCCCTTACATCTGCCATGAACTCCTATATTTCCACTTGCTTTTTCAGGGCTCCTTGTACATTTTAATCTACTTGAGCAAAAGGGCTGTGTTTTGATCACAAAGTCACGGCTATAGAAAATCTGGATTTGAATCTGACTCTTCCACATTTTAGTTGAACATGTTATTTAACCTCTAAACCTTAGTCTCTCATTGCAAACTTCCTCATAAGATTGTGGAAGTAAAGGAAATAATGTGTTAAAGTTTGAGTCTTTCTAAATGCTTAATAAATGACAATTATTTTTGTAGCTATCATCATAGACTCTTTTCATATAAATGTGCAATAAGAACTTGCTTAATTAATACATATTCATTAGTAGCTGATACTGGCCTAATGTCTTATATCTTTCCCCCCACACCTATAGTAGAGGTTTTAATCCAAGAAGAAAAAATATGCTTAAGAACCAGGCATAGATTCCAGTGAGAAGATGGTTCAGGTTTTCAACAGCCTTTCTGTTTTCCCTCAAATAACTGCATCGCAGTAACTACTACTTATATCAGTAAGATCAGCATTACTACAAGTCTATCAAGCAGTTACCAGTTTAATAGGTTCCTTGAAAGTCTCTGAAACCAGGAAGAATCAGGGTGGATGCAAAACTTCCAGGTCACTGTTGATGGAAGTAGATGCTCCTGGGGAACCTCTGACCATGAAAAAACTGTTCAAACCTGATGGTTCCACACCAGCCTCTGACATGCAGAGGACCAGGGAGCTGCCATCCTGCTGTCCCTGGTTCCATGTCTAGCATCCAAACTGTACATTAAAAAAATCATATAACATGAGGACAATTGTTATATAGCATTTGGATAAAAGAAGGAGTACTTCCTTCATTTTACACCAGTTTTGCATTACTCTTGTTCACGGACATTGTGCTAGAGACTGTGGAGCCTTTCCCCTGTCCTCCAGAATAATACTTAGACACACATACACACAACAAAAATATGTCACTACCCACAGCCTCTTAAACCAAAATCAACAATGAACCACCATGGTAGAGGAGTAGGTACCCTAGGCTAGGGATCCGAAGACTCCAACTTGAGAACTCATTACATCTGTTGTTTGTTGGGCAACTTGGGCAACTTACAACCCCTCTGGACCTCCTGTTTTCTCCTACAACTGAGATAATAATAATTCTCCTGTTCACTGTATAGAGCCCAGTGAGAATTAAAGTGCTCTATAGCTCTTAAATGCTATGCAAACATAATTTCTATTATCTACCTGGTTGTCTAACAGTCTTGCTTCCTTCCTTCTTTCAGAGCAGAACACAGTGAAAAGGAGAGACAGCACACAGCACAGAGATGCATCATGAGGGGCATGCAAAGAAAAACAGAATTGGTATAAAGCACGTATGTGTATCACCTCAAGTCACACAGAGGATGTTGCCTTCTGAGAAAATGATGCTTTTGTGGCTTTTTGAATATTCACCCATACCAGGCCTCCCACTGTATTGCCACCAGGAATGACTTTTCTAGGCTGATTGCAGGACTGCAATAGCTTCAGTTGTCAAAGTGAGTGGTTTCATTACCAGGTAACAAGTCATTCACCCAAGATTAAATGGCTGTCAGTCCAGTCGAAGCTTGTATGGAACCATCAGCACCGGAGATGTGTAATGTATGACTTAACACACTCTTGTCCTATGACAGGTCCCTTTCTATTGCCGCTAATAGCAAGCCACTCTTTTGCTTCACGTCACCCACCTTCCATGAATTCACTCTGAGGGTCGTGACATCCCAGATATGAGAGGGAATAGAAATAAGGAAATTTTCAAAAGCTGCCCTACCTGGTATCACTTCTGAACAACTTTCTTGAGTTTGCTTTAAAGCACCAAAACATGCTTAGAACTGTATTTGCTTCACTTTGGAAGAAAATAGGTCATAAAAATGTTCATCATATGCCTGCATATGTCTCACAGAAAAGAACATTGCTTCTTGAAGTCAGCAGCTGTGTCTTACAATTTATCTCTGACACATGATAGGCACCCAATGTGCATTTATTGAGTTGAACTAAATTGATGCATCACTGATTTTCAGGTCAAATCCTGTTATTTGTGTAAGTTGGTATTGTATTCATTTTATACTCTCTTACCTTGTTCTCCCCTCTTTGGTCCTAGCATTTAATAGTTACTCAATACCTCTTTTAGTTTCTGTAACATTTTTGGCAAATGCCTACAATCATGTAACCACCAGTGCAATCAAGGTAAAAAAGAGTTTTATCCCCTCAAAAAATTCCTCTGTGCTTCTTCATAGTCAATGCCTCCCCCACCTCAGTCCCTGGCAATGCCTGATTAGTGTGAATTTAAGTTTTCATCTCACCTTAGTAAACACCTAAGAGTGGGATTGCTGAGTCAGGTGGTAAATATACATTTAACATGTCAATTTTATTATTTATTAACTTGGTTTTTTTTTCAATAAGGAACTACCAAACAGTTTTCCAGAGTGGCTGTACCATTTTCTGTTTCTAGCAGCAAAGAGTTCCAGTTGCTCCACATCTTGTCAGCATGTGGTGTTATCCGTTGTTGTTTTTCATCAGCCATTCTAACAGGCATGCAGCCACCCAGTAAATTTTTATAAGAGGATTGTTGAACAGGGAAGAAAGAAGACACACCCAGTTTCTTATAGTGTGTGAAAATTTTGTGATAATCAGGCCAATGAAGACAATTCAGAATGAATTCCATTGATGTGGATCATTAAACAATAACATTGCTGACCTATTAATTCCCTTGCCTGGAGGAAGAAAGTTGAGTGTGGAGTTTCTAACCCAAAGCCTCCCTACTACTTTCTGCTTAATGGTAAAATTGTCACTGTCACTAGCAGGATCTGTTGGGGCCAACATCCACTTTCCAGCATGCAACAAACAAATAGAGCTTTAATGAATACCCAACAGTGTTTCTAGGAAAACTTCAAAGCCAAAATTGTTTTTTGATATTCTCCTGGCTACACAGTTGAATCTCACATATTTGATCACCACCCTGTACAGCATTGTGAAGGCTCTAAGAGCTTATTTTATTGAAATAAAGTTTGCCTTTCCTCTAGAACTGCGCTGGCCAATATGGCCCCCAGCTACACATGGCTATTGAGCACTTGTAATGTGGCTAGTGCCACATGTAAAATTTTTAAACTAAAGTGTGTATGAAAGAAGGAATGTAAAAAATCTCACTAATTTTTATTTATTAATACATTGAGTACATGTTGAAATGATACCATTTTTGAAATGTTGAGTTTAATAAAATATATTGCTAAATCAATTTCACCTGTTTCTTTAACTTTTTGAATGTAGCTACTAGGAAATTTAAACTTCCATATGCAATTGCAGATGTGGTTTGCATTATATCTCTATTAGAAAACACTGTCCTAGAAAATAAGACTATTACTAAAGAGTTAAATTTTGGATCAAAGAGGCATTTCAAAATTTAGCGTTGCTTTTAAATAAGTATACACCATTGTTAAGTGTAGTAAGTTAGATATTTAGTAATTAAATATTGGGTTTAAAAACCTATTCATTCTATATCAGTATTCTAAAATGGATATATCAATTTTTAAAGGAAAAGATATTTTTAAAAAGAATATAAGCAAAAATAATAAAAAATTAAACATAGGAAAATTAAAAATTTAAAACAACTTTGGCTTTTCTTTTTATTTCAGTATTATGGAGATACAAATGCTTTGGTTACATACATTGCCTTTGCACTGCCTGAGTCAGTGTGCCCATCCCCCAGACAGCATTCATTGCATCCTTTAGGTGTGAATTTACCCAACCCCTCATCCCCCCTCCAACCTGCCCAACATCCTATGTATGTTACTTCCCATATGTGCACATTAGTGTTGATCAGTTAGTACCAATTTAATGGTGAATACATGTGGTGTTTGTTTTTCCATTTGTGTGATATAAAAATGGGTTCCAGCTCCATCCAGGATAATACATTAAGTAGTCCATCATTGTTTTTGTGGCTGAGTAGTACTCTGTGATACACATATACCACATTTTCTTAATCCACTCATGTACTGATGAGCCCTTGGGTTGTTTCCACATCGTTGCAATTGTGAATTGTGCTGCTTAAACTCTAGAGTGCAGATGTCTTTTTTATAGAATGGATTTTTTTCCTTTGGGTAGATGCCTAGGATTGGGATTGCTGGATCCAATGGTATGTGTACTTTTAGTTCTTTGAGGTATCTCCATATTACTTTCCATAGAAGTTGTACTAGTTTGCAGTCCCACCAACAGTGTATGAGTGTTCCTATCTCTGCATCCATACCAACATTTGTTGTTTGGGGACTTTTTTATAAAAGCCATTCTAACAGTAGTTAAGAGATATGTCATTGTGGTTTTGATTTACATTTCCTTGATGGTTAGCGATGTTGAGCATTTTTCCATATGAATGTTGGCCATTAGTTTATCTTCTTTTGAAAAGTTTCTGTTCATGTCCTTCGCCCACTTTTTAATGGGGTTGTTTGATTTTTTTTTCTTGCTGATTTTCCTGATTTCTAAATAGATTCTAGTTATCAGCCCTTTATTTGATGTATAACATGCAAATATTTTCCTCCATTCTGTAGCTTGTCTATTCACTCTAATGATAGTTTCTTTGGCTGTGCAGAAGCTTTTTATTTGATCAGGTCCCATTTATTTAATGAGTGGATTAATAAAAAGTGGCATATGTATACTATGGAGTTCTACTCAGCCACACACACAAAAAATGGTGATCTAGCACCTCTTGTATTATCCTGGATAGAGCTGGAACACATTCTACTAAGTG
>CAUYPO010080305.1:0-18224 GCA_963574435.1 Cheirogaleus major | reverse complement strand
TCTCCCAGTGGAAAGCATGTAGTTTCCTTGTTCCTTGATCAAATGGGTCGCAGCTACTGACATTAAAGATTGATATCCATGTACATAGCTTGAGCTTGGGATAAAATCAGTTTACCTTGATCAAAAAGGTTGTACCTACTGAAGAATTATGTGTTTTCACTTCTAGAAAGGAAAAGGAAATTAGCTAGGACACCCTGTGATTTTTGGGAGAGCCCCGAAACCTTTGATCATTGTATCCCATGATTTTTTCACATGAGATCATTGTATTTTGCAACATGGCAAAGAGAATAGAAAGCAAGTGCTGGGTTCAGTCACCACCACCTTGGCACCAGAGTGCTAGTGGTCCCATGACCTCTCCGCTTTCTTAACTATTATTTCTGTGTCTGTGTCTTTGTTTCTCTCACCTCTTGCAACATAGTCTGCCAGGGGACCCTATCTTTACTGGGGACATAGTGAACCCCTGTTAGTCTGGTAGCGATGAAATCTCTCAGCCTTTTTGTGTAGAAAAGTCTATTTCTCCTTCATGTTTGAAGAATAGCTTTTCTGAGTACAGTATTCTTCATTGGCAATTTTTTCCTTTAGCACTTTAAATATGTCATCCTATTCCCTCCTTGCCTGTGGGTTTTTGCTGAGAGAAGTCTATTGTCAGATGAATTGAAACTCCTTTATATGTTATTTGCTTCTTTTCTCTTACCACTTTTAGAAGACTCTCTTGTCCTTTACCTTTAAGAGTTTGATTATTATATGCCTTAGGGCTAGTCTTATTTGGGTTGAATCTATATAGCGATATTCAACCTTCCTGTACCTGGATATTTATATCTTTCTGTGGGTTTCAAAAATGTACTGTTATTTATTTATTTTTTTAAAAATGATTTCTACCACTTGCTCTTTCTCATCTGTCTCTAAAGGTTAATAATTCTTATATTTGCTCTTTTGAGGTTATTTTCTAGACCTTATGGATGCTCATTATTCTTTCTCATTATTTTCTCTCCATTGACTGTGTATTTTCAAAGAGCCTGGATCTAAGCTTACTAATTCTTCCTTTTGTTCAATGAATTCTGATGTTGAGACCCTCTTATACTTTTTTTAGTTCAGTCAATATATTTCTCAGGTCTTGGATTTCTATTTAATTTGTTTATTATTTCAATCTCTTTAAAAATTTCTATGATAAATTTATGAATTATTTTGTGTTATCTTGGAGTTTTATGAGCTTCCTCAGGACTTTTATTTTGAATTTTTGATCTGAGACCTCACATATCCCTGTCTTATTGGAGTCTTTCACTGGCTTCTTGCTTTGTCCATTTGGGGAGGTTATGGTTCTCTCTGTGTTGTTGTTTCTTAAGTATATACTTCTATGTCTTTGTATTGAATAATGTATTATTTGTTTCAGCCTTGGCTTTCTGGGTTGATTTGGTCTCTCTAACATATGTGTGTTTGGTGGTTCTATGCATTTGTCTATTAATTCTCTTATTCCTAGGTCACTGACTTCTTTAGGACACTAAAGATGGTGCCCTAAGAACAGGTTTGCCATGGCTCTCACAAACATTTTAAGTGCTGCCCATCCCAGATTGGGAGGGTCCCAAAGGGAAGTCCCCAGCTATGTGGAGATGCTGGCTAGGGATTCCTTCCCAGAAGACCCATGGAGCATGCCTTCTACAGTATGGTGCTGCCAAACCATCTCTCTGACTTGGCATCTCGTGTGTCTAAAATGGAGAGTAGCCTCTGTGTTTCACATGGTAGGGCTGCTAGCCCCTACTCCACTGGCTGTCTTCAGCTGCCTCAAGGGTCTCTTCCCTTCAGGAACTCACAATGCTTCCTCTGGGTTGAGGCACTAATGGATTTCCTGCATAGGAGCCCAAGGATGGAAAGCTGGCCGTCCCTCTTGATCTCACTTATTCCAGTGCAGAAATCATGACTCTGGGGCACCTTACCCATGCAGTGTCTGGGAGTTTGGAGGACAGACGTCTTGCATAGAAGAGTCAGTTTCTCAGTTTCTCCTACCTTTCACTTGCAGTTTTTTATGTTTCTGTGGGTCAAGGTTTTATCACATGCTCAGTTTTAAATTCTGGGATATTGGTGTAGATAATCTTGGCAATGAATAGTTGTTTTTGATTTTATGTAAGAAAGAGTGAAGCCAGATTGTACTCTGACATCTTGTTACTTAGAAGTACATTTTGTTGACATCACTCTGTTGTATACACTTAAGATTTACAGTATGATGTTTTCATATACATATGCATATTTAAATGATTACTTCAGTGAAGCCAATTAACATATCCATCATCTCACAGTTACTTCCTTTTTGCTAAACTCAACTAAAATCTACTTTTTTAGAAAATTTTCATTATATACTACAATATTATTTACTATAGTACTTATACTGTACATTAGATATCTAGACTTATCCATCCTATATAACTACAACTTTGTACTCTTTGGCCTACCTCTCTGCATTCCTTCCCACTGCTCCACCACTGAGAATCATTACTCTGTTTGCATGTATTAAATTTTTTTAAAGATTCTACAAATAAGAGATACCATGTTGTATTTGTCTTTTTGTGTCTGAACATTTAGCATAATGTCTTCTAGATTTGTGCACATGTGTGCTCATGTGTCTCCAGTCATCTGTCAATGGATACTTAGGTGGTTTCCATATCTTGACTATTATGAATAATGCTACAATGAACATGGAACTGCAGATACCTGTGCAACACAGATTTTATTTCCTTTGGATAAATAAAATCCTTTGGATTGTGGGGTCATATGGTAGTTCTATTTTAACCACTTCGGGACCAGCGTTGACTATAGTCGACAGCCACAGATGAACGCACACAGCCCAGCATCGACTATAGTTGACAGCCACAGATGAATGTGCACAGCGACTTTAGCCGACAGCCGTGATATCAAGGTGCACAGCTGAGCATCAACTTTAGCCGACAGCCGTGATATGACTTTTCTAATTTTTCATTCATCAAAATAAAATTGTGAACATTTAAAAATAACATAATGAAAACATATATGTATATGTTACTTATTCTGATTTACATTACAAGTAAAGCTGCCTGTAAAGAAAGTAAAACAAGCTTTCAGTGCTTTAAAGCTTTCCTCATCACACAAGAGTAAAACGGATTCGTCGTCAATGCACAGCACAAGCTATCATGCAGACTATGAGTGCTGGCTGTGGGCAAGGTTTTGCGGCTGATGAGTGCAGTCCCAAAGTGGTTAAATTTCCTTAGAAACCTCCATATTATTTTTCATAATGTCTGCACCAATTCATATTCCCTGCAATAGCATCCAGGTGTTCCCATATGTATACCTTTCCTTCACACCCTTGCCAACACATTTCTTCCATCTTTTTAAAAATAACAATTCTAATAGATATGAGGAAATACCTCATTGAGGTTTTAATTTGCATTTACCTAAAGATTAGTGATGTTGAGAACTGTTTTGTATACCTATAGGCCATTTGATTGTCTTCTTTTGAGAAATATCTATTTAAGTCTTTTGCCTATTTTTAAATTGAGTTATTTGTTTTCTTCCTTTTGAGTTGTTTCAGTTACTTATATGTTTTGCACATTAACCCTTTACCAGATATATGATTTACAAATATTTTCTCCCATTCTGTAGGTTATGTTTTCACTCTCTTGGTTGCTTCTCTTGCTGTGAAGAAGCTTTTAAATTTGATGTAATTCCGTTCATTTATTTTTGCTTTTGTTGACCTTGTTTTCGTGTTCCTATCTAAAAACAAAACAAAACAAAAATCATTTCCCAGACCAATATTATGGAGCTTTTTTGCCTGTCTTTTTTATGATAGTTCTACAGTTTTGGGTAAACTCAGTTTACATTCCCATTAACAATGTGCATTGTTGTTTTCAGGATTTTTATTTTTCAGTTCCTGGTACCTTTTTTTTTTTTTTTTGAGGTACAGTCTTATTTTGTTGCCCAGGCTAGAGTGCCGTGGCATCAGTTTAGCTCACAGCAACCTCGAACTCCTGGGCTCAAGCAATCCTGCTGCCTCAGCCTCCCCAGTAGCTGGGACTACAGGTACGTGCCACCATGCCCAGCTAATTTTTTCTATGTATTTTTAGTTGGCCAATTAATTTATTTCTATTTTTTAGTAGAGACGGGGTCTCTACTTCTTGAGGCTGTCAAGACGGGGTCTCAGCCTCTTGCTGAGGCTGGTTTTGAACTCCTGACCTCGAGCAATCCACCCGCCTCAGCCTCCCAGAGTGCTAGGATTACAGGCGTGAGCCACCGTGCCCAGCCTCCTAGTACCTTTTAAAAAAAATCAATTGACCATAAATTCAGGGGTTACTTCTGGGCATTTCTTTTGTTCCACTGGTCTGTGTGTATATTTTTATGCCAGTGCCATGCTTTCATTGATTATTGTAGACAAAAAATATATTTTGCAGTTGGGTGGTGTGACAGCTCCAGCTTTTTTCATGTTCCTCTAGGTATCTTTAAAAACTCAGGGTCTTTTGTGATTCCATACAAATTTTAGAATTGCCTTTTTATTATTTCTGTGAAAGAAAGCCATTTCAATTTTGATAGGGATTATATTAATTCATTGGATCACTTTGGGTGGTATTCAGGAATGGTAGAATTCAGGAGCAAAACTACCAGGTTCTGAGACACTTTTATTACTGATTCAGTCTTTTTACTTTTTATTGGCCTGTTCAGAATTTTTATTTCTTTCATGACACAGACTTGGTAGTATCAATCCCCCCAAAAAATCAGAGAAAAATGTCTCCAAATACATCTAATTTATTTAGAAATTAGAAATGTGAATTATAATCTGAGATGCACAGTTATGACAAACCACTTATGCATCTGAAGAAGGGAGGATAAAGGGAAACTTTTTTGAAAAAAAGAAGGGTATACAACAACATGGTGGACTAGAGGTAGCCTGAACTCACTACTCTCAAGGAGAGGATCAAATGTTCTGAGTAGACGTTCACTGGTGGATGGAACATCTCTGAGAGAGCATTGTGAATCATCAGAGAAGCCACTGGAGACACCCAAAGTGGAGGAGAGAGAGATGGGGTGATCTGCTTGGCAAGGCAAGATCAGAAGGTACATGGGGAAGGGTTAGGGAAGAAATCCCTGGGACACTGCACGCCCTCAGCAGCCAATGAAACCCAAGGTTTAAGGGAGTTCCTCCACCACCACAGGGCTCCGAACTGCTCAGGGAGCTGCTTGGAAACTGTGCAGCAGCATTGCACTGGAGAGCAGGTGCAGTGGGGGCAGCCAACTTCTGGTCCCAGGTCACTACAATAGACACCAATCTGCATTCTCAGCCCCAGAGCACCTGGTCTTCAGAGGGGTCAGTCAGTTCCCATTACCCCTGCCAGGTCAGGGAGGGATATATTTCATGTAACCTGTCTTCGAGTTCACATGTTCTTTCTTGTCCATGATTAATACTACTGTTGCTGTTCTTTTTTGTATTTGTCATTTCATTCATTATATTTTTAAGGCTCCAGAATTTCTGTTTTTCTTGTTTTAAAATAAATTTAATCTACATGAATTTTCTTATTTTGTTTATCATTTTCTTGCATGTGTTGAATTATTTTTATGAATTTTTTTGAAGTTTGCTGAGATTCTTTAAAACAGTTATTTTGAATTCTTTTATGAAGCATTTCTTAAATATCCATTTCTTTAGCATTGGTTACTGGTGTTTTATTTTGATTTTTTTGGACAGTGCCATGCTTTCCTGAATATTTGTGATCCTCGTGTCTAAGCATTGTTGCCTGCATATTTGAAGAAATGTTTTTCACCAGTCAGCCAGTTGAGAGACTCTGGGCAGGCCATTTGGTGTGGTCCCTAGGTGAGCTTGCTGCTGGAGTCCTCAGGCAGACTAGACTGCTGCCCAGGTCATCAGGTGGGCAGACATTGAATCTTGATTCTTTGGGTTGGGCCTGGAGCCCAGATCCACTTGGATGGACCAGTAGATTAAATTTTCTCGGGTCAGCCTGGAGCCTGGGTTTGTGAGTGTGAGTCTTAAGCCTGTATTTATGTGGGCTGACCTGAAGCCTGTGAACACAGGGGCTGACCTGATGTAGGGGTGGGCCTTGAGCCTGAGTGTGAAGGGCTAGCAAGGTACTTGGCACCTGTGTCCAGTGGATGGGACTGGAATCTGAGTCCATGGGTGCTAGACTGGCACTGGGGTGGACCAGAAGCCTGAATCTGTATAGGTGGGCCTGCATCCTGGGTCCATGGGAGTAGACCTGGAGCCTGGGTCTGTAGGACTCAGTAGTCTGTAGACTACTGGGCCTAGTCTGAAACCTGAGTCCCTAAGAGGTAGTCTTGGATGCCATATCCATGGCTGCTGGCCCACCACTGGGGTCTATTGGAACTGGCCCAGAGGTTGGGTCCATGGGTGCTAGTCTGGTGTTTGTGGTGGGGAGTGTTGACCTGGCACTGGAATGGGCCTTAGCCTGGGACTGTATGAGCCATCCTGGCTCTGGGCTGGTCTTGAATCTTGAGTTGACCTGAAGCTTAGGGCCGCAAGGGCTGGCCTAGTGCTGCATGGGCCTGGAGCATGTACCCCCAGGATTGGCCTGGAGGCTGGACCTGCAGGTGCCAGCCTGACGATTAGGGCTTTTACACCATCTTGGTACTGGAGTCAGTCTGGAGCCTGACTGACTAGAGCCACCCTTATCCTAGGACAGGCATGTATACTGAGTCCAGGGTCGGGCCTGCAGCCTGATTCTGGCAGGGACGGGATTGCTGCTGGGGTGAGCCAAAGCCCAAGGTCACTGACATCAGCCTGGCTCTGGGGAAGGCCTGCAAACTGAGTCTGCTGGGCAGGCCTGGAGTCTGGGGCTGTGGGATCCAGCCTGGTGCTGAGGTACTCCTGAAGGCTTAGTCCTCAGATAAAGGCCTGAAGTCTGGGGCCATGGGGAGTCTTCCCAGCACTGGCATAACTGAGGCAGGGCTGGTGTTGAGGTTCAAGGCACAGTCTGGTACCTGCTTCCCTATCCTTACTCCAAGCAGAGGGTATCTTTCTCCTCACTGTGTTTCCCGGGGTTGGGGTGTGGGGTGATATAGGTGATATAAAACTACCTTCCTACCCTCTTTAATGTGTCTTATATTTCTGTGCTACAACCAGGTGCTGTATTCTCTAATATGGCTTCCTTAGTTCTTGTGAGGGTATTTTCATGTGTGGATAGTTATATCTAATAAACAAAACACCAATCATCTAATCAATATCTAACCAAATAATCAAATTGATGTTTCTTCAGGGGAATGAGTGTTGAAAAGTACTAATCTGCCATCTTCTTGCTGATTTCTGGACTTTAAGTGATCAAATTTATTGACATAAAATTTTGTTTTCTCTCTCTCTCTCTCTCTCTCTCTCTCTCTCTCTCTCTACCCCCCCTCTCCCTCTCCCTCTCTTAAATCAATCTATGCTAATCCTCTGCCAGATTCTTTCTATTAGTTTCTAAGAATCAGGGAATTAGAGATACTATTTGTTTGCCATTTTTCTCTGTGTTTGACAAGCAGCAATTAATACCAGTCCAGCAATCACCAATTTATTTTATTTTATTTTTAGTCATATTCAAAGCCAGCTTCATTACACCCTTCAAAGATGCCAGCATTAGCCAGGCAGAGTTCCATACTCAGAAGTCTACATTGACATCCCCCATTGAAAAGTGGGCACAACATGAATAGATTTTTTTTCAAAAGAGGATATACAAATTGCCACATAACATATGAAAAATGCCAAAAATCAGTAATCATCAGGGAAATGCAAATTAAAGCCACAATGAGTTACACCACCTTACCCCTGTCAAAATGGCCATTACTAGTAAGCCCATAAGTAATAGATGTTGGCACAGACACAGTGAAAAGGGAATGCTTATAAACTGTTGGTGAGAATGTAAAGTAGTACTACGTCTATGGAATACAACCAGTATGGGCAGTCTTCAAAGAACTAAAAGTAGACCTACTACTCTATCCAGCAATCCCACTACTGGGTATCTACCCAAAGGAAAAGAAGTCATTATATGAAAAAGGCACCTACACTGGAATGTTTATCATAGCACAATTCACAGTTGCAAAGATATGGAATTAACCTAAGTGCCCATCAACTGACGAGTGTATAAAGAAAATGTGATATATATATATATATATACACCATGGAGTAATATTCTGCCATAAAAAGGAATGGAATAATGTCTTTTGCAGAAAATTACATGAACTGGAAACCATTATCCTAAGTGAAGTATCTCAAGAATGGAAAACAAATACTACATGTTCTCAATTATAAATGGGAGGTAAATTATGAGTATAAATGGTCATAAAGTGGTGTAATGTAAGTTGGAAACAAAGAAAGAGGGAGGATGAAATAAAGGATAAGGGACAAAAAATTACATGCTGGGTATAACGTGATGGGTACACTGAAAGCCCTGAATTCAGCATTGTACAATTCACCCATATAACAAAAAACATGTGTACTCTCTAAATCTATTAAAATAAAAAATTTAAAAAAGAAGTCTACATCCCAGCACCACAAGATCTTCCTCTGAATTCCTGTATACCAACTCCAGTTAGCAGCACCTTCTTTTCAGAGGTCTGTTCTGCAGCTTCGAAAGTCCTTTTTTCTGGTCTTCTGGGTCTGATAACACCAATTCTTTCTCATATACCACAGTTCCAATGGCAGTAGCTGCTTTCTGTGGTTATTGTATCAGAATTTCTTCATGAATCTCTTTTATATTGTTCACAGTCCCCATCAACTTTGTAAGCAATTGTTTATATTACATTTTCTTTTTGAAATGTCTAATGTAATTTCTCTTTTCCTGACTAGATTCTGATGGATGCACATCTCTTTTATGCCAATTCATTTCCTGCTCACAGTTTTAGAAGGAGTTCAAGTCACTCCTTCCTATGGAAAACTCCTTCCTTCCAGATTTCACAGATCATACACTCCCCTGAATGGGACTTCTCATCTGTAGTGTACCTCCTAAATGTCTGTATATCCAATCTAATAATAAAAGCAAATAAATAAACATTCCATAGAATACTATTCAGCTATAAGAAACAATAATGATATAGCACCTCTTGTATTTTCCTGGATAGAGCTGGAACCCATTCTACTAAGTGAAGTATCTGAAGAATGGAAAAAATAAGCACCACATGTACTCACGAGCAAATTGGTTTCACTGATCAATACCTAAGTGCACATGTAGGAATAACATTTATTGAGTGTCAGGCAGATGGGAGGGGATAGGAGGGGATGGGTATATACATACATAATGAGTGTGATGTGCACCATCTGGGGGATGGACACACTTGAAGCTCTGACTGGTAGAGGGGCAAGGCAACATATGTAAACCTAAACATTTGTACCCCCAAAATATGCTGAAATAAAAAAAATAAAATAAAGATAGATGGAACATAGAAAAAATAAATAAAGAAACAAAAATCGTTTTTATTCCCTCAACATCCATGTGACAGTTTAACTTCATAAACTCTCATCCACACCCTCACTTCCATTATCAGAAATTTCCTTGAGGAGTAACAAATATTAAAAGAAACTTACAAATCTTTTGCTCAGTAGCAATAATTGCTGTTGGGGAAAATATGATATATGACAATAGTACTGATATGATAATAATGATTAAAACAAGCACCATGATTGACAAAAGCAATGAAAATATATGTAGTCACATTTTATCTACTGACACATATTATATGTGCTAGATAGTCCTAGTACTCAACAATATTCAGTTCGTCTCTTTTATTTCCTGGGCACACAGGAACAGTATATTGTCTCATTCCCTAGAGGTGACATCATAATGTGCCTATTTGCCTTATTATTTATAAACACAAGTGATATGCATCAATCCAAATGGAAGAACAAAAGAATGATATAAGTTCTTTATGTTGCTCATTTTTCCATGGCAACCTCAATTTTAATGTTAAGATAGCAATTTTCCAAGATGGTGCATCATTCATTAGCTGGGGCATTTTAGTCACAATGGGTAGCAGAATTTCTTCCTATCCCATATTGGACATATAGTATGCTAAAAAAAATAAATTTTCATTAACAATCAGAGATTTCAAAATTAAATTTCCACTACAAATGTTTCAATGACTGAATTCAAGGATGCCACAAGTTAAGAATGAAGGTTGTTCAATTTTCCCAGCACAATTTCTTGAATAGGGACTCTTTTCCCAAGTGTATATTTTTGTCTGCTTTGTCAAAGATCAGATGGCTATATGATTATGGTTTGATATCAGGGTTCTGTGTTCTGATCTTTTGATCTATGTCTCTGTTCTTGTGCCAGTACCATGCTGTTTTGGTTACTATAGCCTTGTAGTATAGCTTGAAGTCTGGCAAATTGTTGCCTCCTGATTTGTTCTTTTTGGTTAATGTTGTTTCGGCTGTACGGGGTCTTCTCTGGTTCCATATGAAGTGTAGAATTATTTTTTCTAGATCTGCAAAAATGATGTTGGTATTTTAATAGGGATTGCATTGAATCTGTAGATTACTTTGGCTAGTCTAGACATTTTAACAATGTTGATTTTGCTGATCCATGAGCTTAATATATTTTTCCATTTGTTTACTTCCTACATCTCACCACTCATGAAAATTAATTCATGATGGATAACAGACTGAAATCTAAGGCATGAAGCTATAAGAATTCTAGAAGAAATTGTTGAAAAAACTCTTATAGATATCAGTCTAGGCAAAGAATTTATGAAGAAGACATCAAAAGCAATCACAGTAACAACAAAAATAAATAAATGGAGCCTGATCAAATTGAAAAGCTTCTGCACAGCCAAAGAAACAATCAAGAGAGTGAATAGACAACCTTCATACTGGGAGAAAATATTTGCATCCTATACACTTGACAAAGGACTGATAACCAAAGTCTACAAGGAACTCAAGCAAATCAACACAAAAATATAAAACAAACCCACTAAAAAGGAGGCAAAATACATGAACAGAAACTCTTCAAAACAAGATAGACTAATGGCCAAGAAAGAGATGAAAAAATTTTCAACATCTCTGATCATCAGGGAAATGCAAGTCAAAACCACAATGAAATATGACCTAACTCCAATGAGAACGGCTCTTATCAAATAGTCCCAAAACAACAGAATCTGGTGTGGATGTGGAGAGAAAGGAACACTTATACACTGTTGGTGGGACTGCAAACTAGTACAACTTCTGTGGAAAGTAGTATGGAGACACCTCAAAGAACTAAAATTGAACTACCATTTGATCCAGCAATCCCACTACTGGGTATTTACCCAAAGGTAAAAAGACATTCTATGAAAAGGACATCTGCACTTGAATGTTTATAGCAGCACAATTCACAATTGCAAAAATGTGGAATCAACCCAAGTGCCCATCAATATATGAATGGATTAATAAAATATGGTATATGTATACCAAGGAGTAATACTCAGTCATAAAAAAAATGGTGAACTAATACCTTTTGTAACAACCTGGATGGAACTGGAGACAATTCTTCTAACTGAAGTATCACAAGAATGGAAAAATAAGCACCACATGTACTCACCATCAAATTGGTATTAATTGATCAACACCTACATCCATATATAGTAGTAACATTCATCGGGTATTGGGCAGGTGGGAGAGGGGAGAAGGGAATGGGTATATTCACACCTAATGGGTGCAGTGTGCACCGTCTGGGGGATGAACATGCTTGAAGCTCTGACTAAGGCAGGGCAAAAGCAATATATGTAACCTAAACATTTGTTCCCTTGTAATATGCTGAAATAAAAAGAAAAAATGTATATAAAATATATCATAAGATTTTTGTACTGATTAAATAAGTTTATGAGTATGAAAATTATGAAAAGTAACCTTGAGAGAACTTAATAGAAAATTCTGGGTTGTTGGTAATACTGTTTCCTGAGATGGGTGCTGTTTATATGGATGCTATCAGTTTATAAAAATTAAATAATTTGTTTTCTTAATATACAAATTCTATAGCTTTATTATTAATGAGTTTTTAAAATATTCTTATTTATTTGAATTTACTATATAAAATTTATTTATTAATGCAAGAAATTCCTAGCAACTAGAAAATACTAAAAACTCATAAGCCCACATTCTTATCATCACTGCTCCCTGATGTAAGCTTTAACTTCTTACTGCACAAAATCATATCCACTTTAGATTGAAACCAATTAATAATTGCAAGACTGTTGAAGATTGGTGATGTCATGAAATGACATTTTGTATCATATTGGTTGGGGTACAAATTGGTACAAATTTCAGAAGTCAATTTGGTGGTACATAAAAATAGAACAAACATTATGTTAAGTGATATAAGCAAGTAACAGAAAGACAAATATTGCATGTTCTCACTTATATGTGGGAGCTAGAAAATTGATCTCATGGAGAGTAGAACAGTGGTTACCAGAGGCTGGGAAGGGTAGTGGGGAGGGAGAGAGTGAAGAGTGATTGGTTAATGGGTGCAAAAATACAGATAGCAAGAATAAGTTCTAGTGTTCAATCACATAGTAGGGCAACTGTAGTTAAGAATAACTCATTTTCTATTTAAAAATATCTAGAAGAGAATATTTGAAATATTCTCAACACAAAGAAATAAGTGATAGATTGAGGTAACAGATAACTAATTACCCTGATTTGATCTTTATACATTGTATGCATATATCAAAATATCACATATACCCCACAAATATGTGCAACTATTATGCATCAATTTAAAAACTTAATATCAATAAAAGTATTACATTTTTAGCAATGAATTCCACACATACGCAAACAAGTTCACAAAGTGGACTTAGGCAAACTTTGTTTACAATAATAAAAAACTGCAAATAACTTGTATGATTATCAATAGTGGAATAATTCAATAAATTAAGATCCAGTAAAATATCACACAGTTATTAAAGATAAAGTCAATGCATGTTTAAAGAAACTTAATGATGAAAACTTTTTAAAATAAATATATTATCAAATTATGTTTTTATTTACATAGAAATATATATTAGGCAAAATGTAGAGTTCAATACCTACACACACACTATCTTATACTAGCTATGTATAGGGATATATAGAGATAGAAATAAGTGTATAGTTACTTGAGATATCCATAGATATTCACAGACACACACACACACACACACACACACACCCCACTCGCCCTCTATTCTCTCTCCCACCTGTGCTTTGTTAGCTATTTAGATTCATCTAAAAAATATCTCTCAATAAAAATTAACTGAATTAATCATGACTATACACAAATTAAAAAATAATTTGATTGCATGGTTCATTTACTTAGGCAGACTGTAATTGAAAAAATATATATGTGATGAGTTTGACTCATTTAATTGGCCTAACAATGAAAGCACAACAAATATTCAGATAACCCAAAATAGATACAACATACCTTATCTTTCAAAAACATGTTGTGAATTATGCAAGCTTATGTGAAATGTTGATATTATCTTCTGTTACTTTAGAAGTTTACACATACATGACTCACCTCTTGCTGAAAAAGATTTAAGAAAAAGAGAAATGTTATTAAGTTCAGTTAAATCCAGTTTGCTTATTTTCCTTTCTAAGGGGATTACCTAGAAATTATATAAACGTACATTTCTTTTCACCTCAGATCATTTTTCATCTCCTCCAAACAGATTTCCTAAACTATGTGTACTCTCCCCCATTAAAATCCCTGTTAGCATCTCTTATCACTACTACCACAGACCATTCTTTGCTGTGTTTATTGGAATCCTTCTGCTTGCTTTGTTATTTAATAGCAAACATTTACAGACATGAAGGCATTTATTTATCTTGTTGTTTACCATGTTGTTCTCCACAATATGTATCATAACATTTCATAAGTCATGGATGATATATTTGCATCAATTATACTTTTAGAATCATAGTGCTAGATTTCTAGATGAAAGATCATTCCATTTTATCCAGTTTACCAAAATGCAAAATAAAAATTAATTCTTGTTATGTGCCCATATAGAATCCAAATCATTTCAATAAGATTTCAAGGAATGTGAAGACAAACTGCACAGTCCATGAAGTTATATAGTTTGCATTTTGTTGAAATTCTAACTCTATCAATTACTCTCTAAATGAGGTTACGATGATTTCTTAATGTTTCAATTGCTTAATTTTCTTATATACAATTTGGGAAATAATACATTTTGCAGGAATATTTCAAAGATAATACCAGGAATCATTTTCTTATGCATTATATGAGTTAATATAGAGCATATATTAGCAAAAATTATTATAAGTGGTTTGGCTCTTAGTTGTCATGATCAGAAACACATAAAACAAAATCCTTATTTCTTTTCCACTACCTGTTTTCTATTAAAATCAATTTAACCAAAATATAATTTAAAATGTATCTCAAGAACATATTTTTATACTTGGATTTGATTAGGTCACCAGAAAGCTAGAAACCTAACTAATATTGGTTAGATTTGATCACATATGTTCGTATTGCTCTAGACCAATGTCCATGGGCTTGGAGTAAAAGCTGATAAAATCCCATTAAAGTTTTCATCCTCAAAGCCAACAAGCATGGCATACTTGTTATTGCTTAAAAGATAGAGATTATGACATCCAGCTTTTTTTTCTCTCTCTCTCTCAAATTTTTACTCTAGGACTTCATTCTGCTCCCCTTGCCAAGTTATAGCACTTGAGTGAGTCAAACCACTCTTGTTAAAGTGAAACCTTGGGGAATAAATCTCAAATGCCAAACACTAAGGAAGCTATTATAATTCTCACTCTTGTCTCTGGCAAAATTGTGCTGTGGAAATGTTGTGTGGACTTTACTAACTGCAGAGCTGATGAGGCACCTGAGAGTCAGCTAGAAAAGGAGGAAGTCATGCAGGACCTTCAGGTGAAGTTTATTTTATTGAGAACATAAAACGCTTGTGCAAAGACCCTGTGACTAACTCAATTAAGTTAAAGTCTAATAAATTAGGTGGGGAATCTAAACTAATCAAAGTTAATTAATGAACTCCAATTATCCTATAAAAATGGCAGACTTTAATAGAAATTGCACTGGATAATAATGTACTCTAAAATAATATTAATACTGACAATACTTGCATTGTACTTATTGTGCTAAAATAATACTAGTAATAAGGACAATATTTGCATCGTGCTGACATTATGCTTATTGTCATATGCCAGAGGATCTCCAAAGTACTTCAATCTATGAAATGCTTTAGCCCTCACCATAAAGAACACACACTTATTATCTACATTTGACATGTCAGGCTACTAAAATAGAAGATGAAGACATTTGTCCCAAGAAGCTTGCCAAGTGCTTGAACCCAGAGTTCCTGCCACCAGAGTCCTTGGTGTTAACTGCAACACTACACTGATTCTCTGTGCTACAGTACCCATATTATTGTGTTTCTTCTACATGAGGGTCTAAAATGTGTTTCTACTAATTGAACATCAGGGGTATTTAACAATACAAAGGCCAATATTTAGATCTTCTAAGTTGAAGATCACTGATGCAAATTTAAAATAAAAGTGATTCATAGAAATAAAAATGCTTCGGTTTCATTTTCTAAAAGAGAAAAGATAAAAGTAAAAAGCATGCATGTTTTAGTTTCTTCTTTAATAAATAGGCAATGTGGCATGGGTTCTGAAGCCAAATTTCCTGTGTTAAATTGCAGCTCCACTTTTATTAGCAGTGTGAATGTGGGCAAATCATCTAACTCTCTCAGTCTCTATTTTCTTCTCTGTAAAGTGAGAGTAATTACTTAAAGCCTCATATAGTTTTTATTAAGATTAAATGAGACAACATCTGGATAGTGGCTGGGACCCTGCCTAGACTAAGAAATCTACTCAATCCATCTTACCATAAAGCCAGCAGAGCACACTGCTCAACATTTTTGTTAGGCTCTTGGCAGAAGAGGAGCTAGAAATGTATTTCTTGATTTAGAGTTCAGTGAACACTCTAATATCACATCAATTGTTCACACTACCATTTTCTCAATATTCCTTAATTTATAAACTGTCATTTTATGATGGTATTCATTCAAAGAAAGTCTGTAAGTATTGTGACATCCATGGGTAATGTTTCATTGGATGTTCCACCTTATTTCCGCAGATAGACAAAAGATAGAGTAATACACACTGGGAAAATCTAATAGTATTAACAAACAATGTCTCTTGGCGATTGTCTGCTTCAAGGCTTCCATCTCAGAGGACTTTATGTATATATTTCCCATCACAAAGCTCATCATTGACCCAGTCAGGATCAGATCGCATGCTTGATCATTTGTGCTTGTTACCACATCATGCTATCTCTTAATACAGTGGAATTCTAATGGGTACAGTGAATGTTTTTCACCAAAATGTAATAATCCAGCAAAAAAGCTAAAGCACAATAGCATGCAGCATTACTAGTGACACTGATCTAGACCTGAGTGCTTGCATTAAATGGTAAGTCAATGTCATGGCCAAGGGAGTGACCTTTGCACGCTTCTTAATGTCCCCTGTAATACTTGCTAATATTAATATGTAGCACATAGGGCTTCTGTGAATATTAAATAAAGACAGTTTAGAGATTTTTAAAGATTGATTAGCCTACAACAATTGTCTCATAAATGTTAGCTATTTATTTAAGAATTATGTTTGTGGTCTTTATTTTCTGTATTAATCTGTTACAGTGAAACTATAAATAATCATCCCAAAAGCACCCAAAATAGGAAAGAAAAAAAGCAAGTGCATAATTTTACTCTGGTTTTTGGTGATATTTCCTTCCTTTTCTGTGATATTAACTCTTCTAGGAAAATGAATGGCCTTTGTTGAGACAAAGACATTCATTGGTTCTCTAAGAATTATCTGCTTATGTCTCATCTACTGCTTGCTTCCTTCTATATGCTATATACAGCATGGTTGTTTCACTATAGTTCAACAGAGTGCAGCAGCATGTACTACTGGCTATATTGGCAAAAGTTTCAAAATTCTAACTACAACTACTCTTTTATATAAAAATGACTTGTCATCAAATTGGTATTAACTGACCAACACTTAAGTGCACATATAGTAGTAACATTCATTGGGTGTCTGGCAGGTGGGAGGGGGAGGAGGGGATGGTATATTCACACCTAATGGGTGTGGTGCACACCGTCTGAGCCATAGAGTCGCTTGAAGCTCTGACTTGGGTGAGGCAAAGGCAATACATGTAACCTAAACATGTGTACCCCTGTAATATGCTGAAATTAAATAATACATATAAAAATAA
The DNA here is from genome assembly GCA_963574435.1 of Cheirogaleus major. NCBI lineage: Eukaryota > Metazoa > Chordata > Mammalia > Primates > Cheirogaleidae > Cheirogaleus > Cheirogaleus major. The sequence goes on along the minus strand of CAUYPO010080305.1, from coordinate 987 downwards.
AAAATTTTAAAAGGGCACAAAAATGACTTGCTTTGCTTCTCTTTAAATTTGGAATGGCTTTGTAATTTGCTTGTTTCTACTCAAGATTTAAGGTACTTAGGTTTTGGAATCTAGACTTTCAACAGTGTAAATTCTAATGTTCAAAGTAAGAAATCGTGTTATACTCTACCCATTAAGAAAAGCATATGAAAGCAAGTCCATTCAGTGTTGTGTGGTATAAAGATGAATTATTTATTCATTCATTAAGTCTTGACTCTCAGCCAAGTGCTATTCTAGTTGTTCACATTAGATTAGTGAAGTAGACAGCACAGTATTTCTTCTCCTGGAGCCTGGAGCTTACATAAAAAATAAAATATAAATACTAAAAATATTTATTTATTTATTTATTTTTCTTTTTTCTTTTTTTATTTTTATTTCATTATATGGTGGGGGTACAAATATTGTTAGGAATACATACATTGTCCCTGCCAACCCTCCCCCCCCCCCGTGCCAGCGCTCCAAGCATGTCAACCCCCTAGAGGTTCGTGTCACACCCCTTATGTAAGTATACACTCTTCCCCTCCCCCCCACCTGCCCACCACCTGATAAAAGATTCTTTTTTTTTTTTTTTTGACATTTTGGTTACATTATATTTCTTTGCCTCTCCCTAAGAAGGGTTAGAGGTATTCCCTTCCCCCCCACAATGCTCGCCATATCCGAAAGATGTGGGTCACTCCCCCCCAACTCCCTGATAAGTACTACCACCATTTGAGCACCATAGTTTTAATCAGTCAGAACCAATTTGATGGTGAGTAGATGTGGAGCCCTTTTTCCTGGTCTTGTGTTGCCTGACTTTGGATAACAGGCTTAAGCTTAATCCAGGATAGCATAAATGGTGTTAATTCACTGTCGTTTCTTAGAATTGAGTAATATTCCATTGTGAGCATATACCAAATTTTAATTATCCATTCCTGAATTGACGGGCATTTGGGTTGCTTCCAAGACCTT
>CAUYPO010080301.1:0-11232 GCA_963574435.1 Cheirogaleus major | reverse complement strand
GTGTGCCTTGCCTGGGCCACCTGGGGATTGGACTCACTTGAAGCTCTGACAGGTGGGGGGGAGGGGGGGAGGGGCAATGTATGTAACCCTAACAACATTTGTACCCCCATTATATGATGAAATAAAAGCAAAAAAAAAAATGGTGCAGGATACTGTGAAATACAGGTGAGGTGGTTATCTCACATCCTGACATGTAATAGTCCAGGTAGTCTTTTCCTAGGGGGAAGATATATGGTAAAGAGAAATACTGGTTGGTAATAGAAAAATGTTTTTATAGTTAAAACATGATTTTAATGGTATTGATTTCTGTGCAAAGTATGTCTCCTCACTGTACACAGAAGGAGGCATAAAAGTCTCCATGATGTATATTTTGAAGGGTGCTTTGCTCTTTAAAAAATGATTTTTTAAAAGTAACAAGTATTACATATATTTTTTGAAGGGAAGGGGAGGTAGACGGAGATGGAATTATGTAAGTGATCATAGCATAAAATAACCTTTTAGACTAGTACAAGAGGAGTTCAGGAATGCCAGGCCCCTTAGCAATTATGTAATGGCAGTCTTATCACCCAGTACATATGGTCATCTATTTTCAGTGTGAATGGTTCCAGGAAAGGTTGCTTAACACCACCTGATAATAGACAGCTGTAATTGTTAGCAAGTTATTCTTCATACTGATCTGAAATCGGTCCTCTGAATCTAATCCATTGGTCTTTCTCCTTGGAGCAACAGCAATGCTGAGTAATTTTTGTTTCCCTTTCCCGTAATAGCAATTCAAATGTTTAAAGATGGTTTGTTCTTTTCATCTTTTCTCCAGCCTATATATTCCTAGTTCTTGAGCTCATGGGATATATGTTTTGAATGTCTTCTATGGCAGACACTTCAGTATTCAGTATCTTTCTTAATGTGTGATGTTTAAACCTGGACCCAGTACTCTAGGCATAGCTGGTCAGCACCTTCATTTAAAAATTTTTGTACACTTTCCAATCTACCTTAAGACTGTAATATCTATCATTAAGTTGTTTCTTTTTCTGGTTATAAAAAATAAAACAGCTTCATTATAGCAAATTTGGAAAATGAAGACATATTAACACAAATCACCACTAAGTCCCTAGTGCAGAGATAACTTGCTATATTTCCTTCCAAGTGTGTTTCCATGTTTACATAATTGGGATTATGTCTTATATGTGCTGTTATATTTTGCTCTTCCATTGGTATTATAACCATTGCCCATGTCACTCAACAGCCTTCAAACAATTTTTAATGGCTGCATACTTTTCAGTTATACAATTTCTACCATAATTATTTGATTGATCCCATATTGGTCATTTAAATTATTTTTGCTTCTTTGAACCCCACCTATTTCAGGTCTTTATTCAATTGTCACCTTGGTGAGAGCTTCTTACATCAAAAATGCAAACTCTTTTCCAACATTCACTCTTCCCCTTTCTTGATTTATTTATTTTTCCGTGATTTGTATCATCACTTAACAGTCTAAGTATTTTACTTATTGTCCAGATCCTTCTATTAGAATGTAAGCCCCTCAAGCACAGGAATTTTTCTCAATTTTGTTCACTGTTGTATCCCCTAGTACCTAGAATAAACGTCTAATACATTATAAACCCTTACTAAATATTTGTTGAATGAATTAGTAGGATGAGTTTTTATAAAAGAGGTGTTACTGTGCCTAAAGATATTAACTTTTAAAAAGCTTTTGATATATATGTGAAGATGTCGCACTGTGTAAGATTGTCAATTTCTGCTCATACACCTCTACCATTGCTGGCTATTGCCATTCTTTTAAAATCTTTGCCAACCTGATAGGGGCAAAATGGTATCTTACTGTTTTAACATATGTTTCTTTTATTGTAGTGAGCATGAATACTTTTTTATATTTCTTCATTACTTTTGTTTTTTCTATGAACATCCATTTATGATTTTTGTTCATTTTTCTATTGAGAAATTATGTTTCTTATTCATTTATATGGATAATGTGCACATTTAGTAGACATTGACCTTTTTCTGTTGAATGTGTGGAAAATATTTTGCCAGTTTACATTTTAAATTAACTTTTATGCACAGCAATCTTAATTTTTATGTAATTATATCTATCTTTTCATTTGTAATTTCTTATGATGAATTCATGTTTAAGAAGTTCTTCCCCATTCAAAATTGGAAAAGTGCTTAAATGAATTTTATTTTAGTTTTTATTGCTTATGTTTAACCTTTCTGGAATTTATTTTTCTGTGTGGCAGTAGATAATTTTCTAAATTGTTTTCCCTATCAATTGTTTCATAGCACCAAATATTGAATAATTCATTTTCCCCACTGTTCTGTAATATATAAATTGTTATATATAGTAGGTTCTCTTTGGGATTTATTTATTTTCCATTTCTTTTTAAAAATTTTTTTTTATTTCAGGAAAATATGAGAGTACAAACATTTTGGTTACATTTTATATCTTTGCCTCTCCCTAGCCAAGGTTAGAGGTATGCCCTTTCCCTCCACAATGCTCACCGCATCCCTCAGTTGTGGGTCTATCCCCCCCAACCACCTAATCCCTGGAGAACTCCACCACCATTTGAGCACCATAGTGTTTTCCATTTCTTTCAGTGTGTCTCTTCTTGTCCTAGTTACAAAGTTTAAATATTTTTGTAGCTTTAAAACAATTTTTATTACCTCAGCTCTCTACTTACTAGCTGTGTGGTCTCTACAAGCCTCAATTTGTTTATCTATATTGAGTGTATAATAGCAGTAACATTTATTTTGTGCTTTTATTTGGGAAGGAAATCTATCTTCCATTATTTATGCTAATTTATTATGGCTATTATACAGGGAATTACTAGTTATAATTTTAACTTCTATTTCTTCGCTATGTTCATATTTATTATTATAAATTTATAGTCTACAAGTTTATTTTCTTGTTTTTTTCTCTTTTTTAAAAAAATAAAAATATATAGAAAGTAACTGAGAAGCATCCAATAATTATGAACAAATAACCACATATATACAACACAGAATTAACAAATGTTATTGGGCATTTTGTCATTTTTGCTTCAGATATGTTTAAATAAAGTAAATAAAACATTACAGAGAAACTAACTTCCTTTGTGTCTAGCCCTAGCTTTATTTCTTTCTACATCCGTCCAAACACGACACCCAGAGCCATTCACATTTGCTTAATTTTCTCTTGGGTTGCTTTTTCTTACTGATTTTCAAGACTTCTTTATATATTCTGGATACTAATTATTTGTCAGCTATATATGCTGCATATCTGCTTTTAGTATGTTACTTGGCTTTCTATTTTATGGGGTCTTTTATCATACAGAAGTTTTAAATTTTTTGATGTCAAATTTATCAATCACTTCCTTCATGAATTGTGCTTTTAGTATTATGTTTAAGAAATATTCCTGATGTCATGATCATAAAAAAAATGTTCTCCAAATTTTCTTTGAGAAAGAGTTTAACTTTTTTTTACGCTTAGCTCTTTAATCTATCTGGATTTTATTCTTGAATGTGATGTGAAATATGTTTCAATTTTTTCTATGTAAAATACCATTCATTTTAAATATCATTTATACACTACTAGTTCATAATGCAAACTCCACCATATTGCCTATACATGCTTGGGTCAATTTCTAGGTTTTCTATTATGTTTCGTTAATCTGTTTGTCTGCACTTCTATTGCTTTACTTATGAATGCTTTATAATGAATCTCTATATTTGTAAGGTCAACTTATTGTTCACTTCCTGCCCTCACTCACACTCATGCCACTTTTCTTGGTCTTTCTGGGTTATCTTGATTATTTTTGGCCCTTTGCTTTTATATCTTAATTTTAAAATAACATTATCAAATTGAAAGAAAATCATGTTCTTTTTTCATGGAATTATATTGAAATTATAGAATGATTTAGAGAAGAATTGACATATTTTTGATAGATTTCCTATTCATGAATATGTTTATCTTGGCATTTATTCAAGTCTATTTTTAGAACTCTTGATAAAAGTTTGCATTTTATTAATAATATTCTTACATATTAAACTTATTCCTAGGCATCTTTCACTTTTCAGTCAGGTTTATTAACAAATAATTTGCATAAAATAAAATCTACCCTTTGGAAGTATACAGTTTTAGTTTTGACAAATGTGTATGATCATGCAACCACCACCACCACAATGAAGGTAGAGAAAATTTCCCTTAGCTTAAAAAGTTCCTTTGTGATTCTTTGCAGTCAATTCTTTTCTCCCACCTACAACTTGAGGCAATCATTGATCTGTTTTCCATCCTTAAAGTTTTGCTTCTTTTATGCTATCACATCAATGGAACTCTATTTTGTGTAGAGTTTTGTGTTTGGCTTCTTTCACTTAGCACATGCTCTGAAGATTCATCCATGTTGCATATTTTTTATTACTGTTTGTTCTTTATTATTGCTGAATAATTTATCCATTCACTAGTTGATGGTCATTTGGGTTGTTTCTATTTTTTGGCTATTATAAATAATGCTGTTATAAATGTTCTTGTTCAGGTTTTTGTTAGCACATATATTTTTGTTTATGCTAGGAAAATACCTAGAAGGGAATTTTTTGGGTTATATGTGAAGCAAATTATAAGCAGTTTATAAAAAACTGCCAAATTATTCTCCAAAGTAGCTATATAATTTTGTATTCCCACTAGCGGTATATAGGAATGTCAGTTGCTTAATATCCCCACCAGCACTTGGCATTTTCAGTCTTTTTAAAAAATTAATAAAATTTATTTTAGAACAGTTTGAGATTTACAAAAAAGTTAAACAGGGAGTTACCATATTTTCCCCTGCCCCAGTTTCCCCTATTATTAACATCTTGCATTAATGTGGCACATTTGTTACAATTGATCAACTGTTATTGATATATTATGATTAACTCAAGTCCATAGTTTGCATTTGGGTTCACTCTTTGTGTTCTACAAATTAATGCCATCTATTCACCATTATAGTGTAATATAGAATCGTTTCACAGCCCTAAAAATTCCCTGTGCTCCACTGATTCATCCCTCTATCCCACCCGAACTCCTGGCAACCACTGATGTTTTTAATCTCTAGAGTTTTGCCTTTTCCAGAATGTCATATAGTTGAAATCTTACAATAATAGCCTTTCAGACTGACTTCTTTCACTTAGCAATATGCATTTAAGGTTCCTCCATGTCTTTTCATGGCTTGATAGCTCATATCTTTTTATTGCTGAATATATTCTATTGTCTGCATGTACTAGTATCTTAGAAGGACATCTTAGTTGCTTCCAACTTTTGGAAGTTATGAATAAACTTGCTATAAACATTTGTGTGTAGGTTTTTGTGTGGATATGTTTTCAACTCCTTTAGGAAAATTACACCAAGGAGTGGAATTGCTGGATCATATAGTAAGTCTATGTTTAGCTTTGTAAGAAACTACCTGACTGTCTTCCAAAGTGGCTATATCATTTTGCATTGCCATCAACAATAAATGAGTATTCCAGTGGTTCCATCTTTACCAGCATTTGGTGTTGTTAAAATTTTGGGTTTTGGCCATTCTAGTAAGTGTGTAGTGGTACCTCATTATTGTTTTAATTTTCAATGTCCTAATAACATGAATTGAATATCTTTATATGCCTATTTGCCATCTGTAAATCTTCCTTGCTCAGGTGTCTGTTCAGCTCTTTTGCCCATTTTAACTGGGTTGGTTGTTTTCTTATTGTTGGATTTTAAAAGTTCTTTGTATAATAAATACAAGTCCTGTATCAGATATATGTTTTGCAAATATTTTCTCCCAGTCTATGGCTTATATTTTTATTTTCTTAACAGTGTCTTTCAAAGAGAAAACAGTTTAAATTTTAATGTAGCCCAGTTTATCAATTTTTACTTTCAAAGAAAACATGAATCATGTTTTCTTTACTCCTATGTTATCTTCTAGGAGTTTTATGGCTTTGCATTTTACTGTCTGTGATCCAATTTTAGTTGATTTTTGTGAAGAGTGTAAGGTCTGTGTCTAGATTCATCTTTTTTCTGCATGTGGATGTCCAGTTATTCCAGCACTGTTTGTTGAATTTGTATTGTCTTTGTTCCTTTGTCAAAGATCAGTTGACTGTATTTGTGTGAGCCTTTTTCTGGGGTCTCTATTCTGTTCTATTAATCTATTTGTCTGTTCTTTTACCAATATCATACTGTCTTATTTACTGTAGCTTTATGTTCTTGAAGTAAACTTTATTCCTCTCCTTTAGTATTGTGTTTACTATTCTGGGTCTTTTGCTTTCCCATATAAACTGCAGAATCAGTTTATCGATATCCACAAAATAACTTGCTGGGATTTTGATTGGAATTATATTGAATCTATACATTAGTTGAGAAGAAATGATCTTAACAATAATGAATCTTTGTATCCAACAATATTGAGTCTTCCTATCCATTAACATGGAATGTCTCTTCATTTATTTAGATTTTCTTTGATTTCTTTCACCAGATTTTTATAGTTTTCCTTATGTAGATCATATACCTATTTTGTTAGGTTTATAAGTTAAGTGTTTCATCTTTTGGTTCTAATGTAAATGGTATTGCGTTTTTAATTTCAAATTCCAGTTGTCCATTGCTGGTATATAGGAAAACAATTGACTTTTGTATAATAACCTTGTATCCTGCCTTGTTAGTCTTTCTAGTGAGTACGTAGCGATAGTTCATTGTGGTTTAATTTGCATTTTCCTATGACTAATGATAGTTCTACTCATCTGTGTATCTTATTTGGAGATATGTCCATTCAAATTGTTTGCCCATTCTAAAATTGGGATATCTGTGTTCTTATTATCGGGTCGTTATGTGTGTTTATATTATACACACACACATATACATATATATACACATGTAAAGCACTATATGTAATATACAATATAATACAAATCCTTTAAAAGTCATGTGTTTTGAAAATATTTTCTGCCCTTCTGTGACTTGTCTTTTAATTTTCTTAGTGGTTTTTCTATTATGACGTATATCTTTGGTATTCTAGGACGTCTTTGCTTTAACTATGCTCAAAAATTATCCTCGCTTTTGTTTTGTTCTAGAGTTTTGTACTTTCAGCTCTTTGATTTATGTCTTTGATGCATGGTTACATGACTTTCGCCTTCGGGGCAAGGTAAGGTTCTAGACATATACATATATCTCATATATCTTTCAGTTGGATGCTCAATTTTTCCAGCTCCATTTGTTGACAAGACTATGTTTTGCCCATAGAATTACCTTGTCTTCCTCGTCCACAATCAATTGACTATATATGTGTAGATCTACTTCTGGACTCTATTTTATCTCTTTGATCTATCTGTGTAACCTTGAAACATTACCACACTGTATTAATTATTATAGTTCGGTGGTTCTCAACTGAGGCAATTTCCCCCCCAGAGGACATTTAGCAATGTCTGGAGGATATTTTGGTTGTCACAACTGGAGGAGCATGCTGCTGGCATCTAGTGAGTGGGTAGTGGCCAGGCAGCTTCCCTGTAACAAAGTATCATCTTGCCTTTTTGTTGAGGTTCAGAAACTCTGCATTATAGTAAATCTTGAAATAAGGTATTATGGATCCTCCAACTTTTTGTTCTTCATTTAAACAACTATTTTTGGCTATCCTAGGTCCTTTTTATTTCTACATAAATTGATAAATTGGCTTATCAATTTCTCCTCAAAAAATCCTACTAGAAGTTTAATGGGGTCAAATTAATTGTAATGATCAAATTGGGAAAAAATGACATCTTAACTATCTTGAATCTCCTGGTACATTAATATGATATATCTTTTCATTGTTTATTTTTTATTTAAATTCTCTCAACAATGTTTTGTAGTTTTCAGTGTATAGGTCTTGCATATATTTTACTAAATTTATCTTAAATATTAAATGCTTTTTGATACTATTGTTAGTAGCATTTCTAAATATTTCAACTTCTGAATGTTTATTCTTAGTATATAGATTTTTAGATTCTTGGTATTTTCTATGTAGATTATGCTATCTGGTAGTAGACACAGTTTATTTCCTCTTTGCCAATTTGTATCCCTTTTTGCTGTATTTTCATTTTATTTTATTTTATTTTATTTTTTTCTGTATTTGAACTGGATAGGACCTCTAAAAGAATGTCAAATAGAAGTGGTTAAAACAGATCACCTTGCCTTACTACTGATCTTGTTGCAGGAAGTATTCAGTCTTTCTCCATCTTCAAAGTCAGCAATGGCTGACAAATCTTTTTCACATCATATCAGTCTGACTCTTCTGCCTCCCACTTCTATTTTTGAGGACCCTTGTGATTACATTGGGTATGCCCATATAATCCTTAATGATCTCCCTATTTTAAGGCCAGCTGATTAGCAAACTTCATTCCATTTGCTACCTTAATCCCCTTTTTCCTATGGCATAACATAGTTATAGGTTCTAGGGATTAGGATAGTGACATCTTTGGAAGGTCATTATTCTGCCTACCATATGTATTAGCATTACTTCTCCATTTCTGTACAATTTTTTGCTTTATTTTCCTTGCAATAATTATCTTTTTAAAAGTGCTTATCATTTATGTACTTACCACTAATTCAAGCTCAAACTCTCTGCCAGTGTCTATCTACATCTCTTCTCAGTATATTCAGACATAAAAATATTTTCTTAGTTTTATCTTCTTGAAATTGTTCCTTTACTCTTCTGCCCTATTACAATCTGTACTGGTTTCTGTACCTACTTGCTCATAGCTGTCATCCTGGAATCTCCATTACTATCCTTAGATTTCCTTCTCCTTTCTCCTGAGTTGAACCCTGTTTGTTTCTTCATTATTCTCTCATTTTGGGGGGCACATTTTCAATTTTTTGGGGGGGAAAGGGTGCAAGGGGAAAGGTAAATGTTTTTGAGAGCCTGCTGTCTAATTTTTTTTATTCTACCCTCAAATGTCATTGTTGGTTTTGGTATAGATTTGTAAGTTGGAAATTATTTCCCCGTAGAAGTTTGAAAGCCTTGCTCCACTCCTTTCTAGCTTCCAGAATAATTGTTAGGAAGTCTGAATCCATTCTGAATCTTAAACATCTGTGCTCAACTTTATCTCTCCTTCTCTTGAAATATGTAGGATTTTTTTTATTTCAAAGTATTATGGGATACAAATAATTTAGGTTACATGAATTGCTTTTATAATGCTTGAGTCATAGTTACAAGAGTGCCAACCACCCAGATATTGTTCATTGTACCCATTAGGTGGTTTTCACCCATCCCCTCTGCCCCCTCCCCCCCACTTGATTTCAATTGAGTTTTAGTTCCCTCTATGTACATGTGTGCTCATCAGTTAGGTCCAATTTAATAGTGAGTACACGTGCTATTTGTTTTTCCATTCTTTAGATACTTCACTTAGGAGAATGGTCTCCAGTTCCATACAAATTGTTGCAAAAGGCATTAAGTCATCCTTCTTCATGGCTGAGTACTACACCATGTAGGATTTTCTTTTCATCCTTTGCATTGTAACAGTGTTGTGTGCTTTCATTCATAGTGCTAGTACTCAGTTGGCTCTTCCATTCTTGAAATTTTATTGAATTATTTCATTGCCATTCCCTCTCTCTCTCCCTTTTACTCTCTCACTATAGCTCTCTATCTCTCTCCTTTTCCTTCCTATTGTTTCAATGTTGGCCCTTTCTGTTTTCCATCTCTTTTTCTAAATGCTCTATATTTTGGAAGATATATTCAATTTTATCTCCCAACCTTTCTATACAATTTTGCATTTACTCTATTATGATATTACTTTCTAATGCCTTTTTAAAATTATTCTTTAAATTTTTTATGACAACTTGATCTTTTTTCCTGGATGCAATATTTTCTCTGATCTCTGATGCTATTAATGATATAAATTTTTATGCTTTTTTTTCTCGTTTTCTCTCCAAATTTCTTTTTTAAAAGTTCTGTTTTGTTGTTTATCTTTCATGTTAGAGGCTTTTCTCTTGGGTCTTGTGTTCCTTGTTTATTGGTGCCTATGTAAGAGTGGACCATTAAAAACTGATTGAAAATGTTGCATGAGGTAGTGTATTATGTACTGAGGTCATTATGTTGAGAACTATAATGTTAATGTATTTAGGTTTTTTCACTTGGACTGAGAAGTTTTAATAGAAATGGATATTCAGCACAATTCACAATTGCAAACATGTGGAAACAACCCAAACAGCCCATCAATACATGAGTGGATTAATAAAATGTGGTATATATACACCATGGAGTACTCTTCAGCTATAAGAAACAATGGTGATATAGCACTTCTTGCATTTTCCTGGATAGAGCTGGAACCCATTCTACTAAGTGAAGTATCCCAAGAATGGAAAAACAAGCACCACATGTACTCACCAGCAAATTGGTATTAATGGATCAACACCTAAGTGGACATATAGGAATGACATTTATCAGGTGTCGGGCAGATGGGAGGGAGGAGGAGGGGATGGGTGTATACATACATTGTGAGTGTGATGCTCACCGTCTGGTGGATGGTCACCCTTGAAGCTCTGATGGGCGGGGGGAGCCAAGGGCAATATATGTAACCTAAACTTTTGTACCCCCATAAAATGCTGAAATAATAATAAAAGAAATGGATATTCTAAGTGTGTTCTTTGGAGGAAACAGACCCAATTTCTTGTAACGTGGGTGACAAATAGGGTTGAAGGTGTCTTGTGAAATGTTTTTTTGGTCTCGTCTTCTTTTCTCTTTGTCCAGGTTGATTTGTCAATTAAGACAAATCTTTATACTGCCACTTTAATGGTTTTTTTTTTAACTTTTATTTATTTATTATTTTATTTTATTTTTTTATTTCGCATATTATGGGGGTACAAATATTATGGTTATGTACATCGCCCATGCCCCCTCCCCCCTCGAGGCAGAGACTCAGGTATGACCATCCCCCAAACGTTGCACTTCTCACTCATTATGTTTGTATATACCCATCCCCTCCTCCCTCCTCCCACCTGCCTGACACCCGACAAATGTTATTCCTATATGTCTACTTCGGTGTTGATCCGTTAATACCAATTTGCTGGTGAGTACATGTGGTGCTTGTTTTCTATTCTTGGGATACTTCACTTAGTAGAATGGGTTCCAGCTGTACCCAGGAATATACAAGAGGTGCTATATCACCATTGTTTCTTAAAGCTAAATATTACTCCAAGGTATATACATGTACCACATTTTGTTAATCCACTCATGTATTGATGGACACCTGGGTTGTTTCCACAACTTTGCA
>CAUYPO010080300.1:0-15720 GCA_963574435.1 Cheirogaleus major | reverse complement strand
TTCAGGTCCATGTCCCTTATTTGAAGCCATTTGGGGATATATGCTTTGGAATTCAGAATGTTTTATTTATTTATTTATTTTTTTAATTTTATTTTTTTTTTATTTCAGCATATTATGGGGGTACAAATATTACGGTTATGTATATTCCCCACGCCCCCCTCCCAAGAATGTTTTAAATTTAGAAACATACAGTGTTTAGGGCAGCATCCCATAATCAAACATGTTTTTATTTTTGCAGCAAAATTTATGAATATTTATACAAAGGAGGATAAATAAAGGCTATAACTTAACCTCAGTTTAGGGTAGATTTTGCCACCAAATAAACTACAAAAAAACTTTCTGCTTTGAGAGCTTTTTGAATTTCAGAATTGTGGCAGATAAGGGATTATGACCCATATGATGTCTCTTAAGTTAGACTGGAAGCTCTGTGAGTTTAGGGGAGGTACCTTCCACCATGCCTAGCTCAGTACATGCACATAGTAGGTGGTCATTAAATGTCAGTTGATTATTATTAACATAAACATGATGGCATAAGCCAAGAGTGGTATGTAGATAATAAGCAACTAGCCCTTATTTATCTTTCCACTTTTCTAATTTCAAACTGTATTTTTGAAAATGTTGGAACTACTCTATAAGCTATAATTAAACCAAAAGACAACTTGATGGATCATAGGTTGGAAAGTGGTAAATAAGAAAAAGCAATTGGACTCTGTATGTGTTGGCAGATGAGTGGGGACGAACTAGTTAACTTGTGGTTTTGTAATTCAGTAAGGATGGACTAGCTGTGGTTTTGTAATTCAGTAATGTAATATACACAGTAATTAACTTATTAACAATACTGATGAAAATTGGATCTCAAAGGTTTATTGTGCCCCAGTCCCAACTAATTTAAACCATGGGGTGAAAATGAGTAAGTGATATAATAACTTACTGAATAACTTAATAACTGATATAATAACAATATTGACAATGTTACCATCCTCTCGAATGTCTGGCCAGCCGTCTGCATAGGCCTGAATCTCATTTGGGAGCTCCCATTTGAGAGAAATGAGGGGAATTTGCAGTGGCTGTGAAAATGAACGTGATTAACAAAAATGGGACCCACAGTGAAAAGCTAAAGTGATTTGGATCATGACATTAAAAGCAAGACAAGTGAGAGTAACCTAAGTGTATGCCTGTAATCAGATTTCTACCTTTGTTGAAGGTAAAATAGGAGGAAGCATCATTTGGTTTTTATATTTAAAAAGTAGATTTAAATGGCAGTGAAGGAATTGAAGCCAAACATAAAACTTAAAGTGTGACGATGGTGAGTCGCTAGAAGAGATTATCAAAGAGGGTCATGGACTCCTCTATTCCCGGAAGATGTTTAAGAGCAGCGCTGGCTGATTGATCAGTGTAATCATGAGGATGCAGGTGAGAGGGATGAGAGTACCTTAAAGGTGGAGGATGCAGTAACCGCCTGGCCACAGCTGGGTGGGGGAAGTGGAGGTTGGGGGCCTCCCTCTGCCTCACCCGGGAGAGGGTTTGCGGTGGTGCCCGTGCAGCATCGAGGAAAGCAGGCAGGCTTCTCGAGTGCCGGTCTGTGCTGGCTGACACGACAGCAAAGGGTGGCATGCTCTGTTAAGCATGAGCTGTGCAGTGAGTTTCAAGTGGTTTATTTAGAATCTGGCCGGAAAAGGAAGGGAATATAACAGGTCAGCATTTCCCACCAGCTGGCTGGTGTCTCATGGTAGTAAATGCTGTCATCTCAGACTTTCTGGAGTCCTGCTTGCTGTGAGGCTGAGGAGTTTGGTGGTTCCTCCCAGGCCTTGGATTTCCACTTCTGAGCTGGTGTTCTGACACACAGCCAGTGTGGCTTGACGGGAGCTACAGCCAACCTGGGAAGGTCCCTGAAGGATAGATAAATAGGCTTTACCCTACTCATCCTCCCTCCGCTCCGTTCTCATTGGGCACAGGCTGGAAAATTCTCCCCCAGATTCCCACATTAGGGTCCTCTTAGCCTGAGACTCATGCTGCACTTGGAGGAGGGCTGTCTGCTGATATGTTCTGCCCACTCTTCACGTGGCTGGAGGACGTGTTCTCAGGTGGCCAGGATTTTGGCCTTTGTTTTTTATGAAGAAAGACAAGCAGCCAAGTTGGGCTCTTTTCACAGGCCTGCTGGGCCACTGTTTCCTAATGAATTCTGTTTTAATTTTCTGGGGCTTCGATGATTAGATACGGGACCAAGAATTGACCAGGCTTGAGGCTACTCAACTGGTGGGAAAACTGGGGAGATCACACCCTGAAGTGACTACACATAGGCGACTGGCTTTGACAACTGCTGAGAGATGTGAGGCTGGAGGCACTGTGGGCGGGCGATGGGCTCCTGATGGCTTATGGGCTGGGTACAGACTCTGGACCTTTGACGCCCACGTTGCCAGCAAGCACTTCCCTGTCCACAGGAGCTGCTGCTCCTCTGCTCCCAGGAGGTGGCAGGGGCGCCTGATGTTCCCTTCCAGCCTAACAGCAGAACTCTAGAGCAGATTGGAATCTGGTGGCTGAGTTGACATCTTTCTGCACTTAGCACCCAAGAATGTGAAGGGTCAGTGAGACAAAGGCCTTTTCTGTCATATGTTTAGATTCCATTTAAACAAGCCACGAATGCGTATGAGCTACACAGTTCCTGAATATACTCTGTTATGTCATCTCCCTGTCATTGCCTTATTGTAACCAGATCATGATTCCTTGAAGGCAGGAGATACTTTCTTTGCCCACAGTATGTGGCCACGAGTCCTGCAGGTGCTCAGTAAATATTAATTGAATTAATCAGCTGCCACAACACAGGTGCACACATTTATCTGCCTTGCTCTTTCATCCAGCTACAAATACTGACAACCTCTGCATTCTGCTGCCCTTGCGGGCTCCTAGGTGCACCTCTGCCCCAGCACAGGCTTTCAACAGTGGTGTGTTGTCACGACACCTTTGGCAGAGCATCCTCTGCAAAGTTTGAGGTCCAGTTACCCTTGTACACACAGCCTGTAGAACACATACCCCAGCTTTGAGGGGCTTTGCAACTACCCCAGCCTCTCCTACCCTCCTGATGTTTCCTGACCCTTTCAAAGGGTTTAAGGAGAACAAGGTCCACTGCCCACTGCACCTCTGGGGCAGGGTTTTTAATTACCTCACAGTCTTTGTTCTGTTGTTGAGATCAGCTTCTCTGTGTAGGGAGAAGGGAATTCCAGTCATCCTGATGCATTATAATCAAGTTACTTACCACAAGTCAGGAGTAGCAGTTCTCTGCTTTCGTTCTGATCACAGGGTGATACAGGAACGTGGCATCTAGTGTTTCACTGGGTGCATTAGGCTGCGGTTGCAACCGTGCTTTCCAGTGGTGGCTTGCAATCTATTAAGGACCGTGGGCCATTACAAATTTTATCTGAACTCCACGGCCTATCTATGCATAAAATACAGAGTGGGTTTTAAAAAAAAAATCAAGATTGGCCTGAAATGCCTGACCATGAAATATATTTAATAAATAACACAAACATATTAAAAATCAAAATGATAAATTTTTTAAAAGCCAAAAATAACTGGACTCCAAAGTGAAGAGAGTTTACCCCAGCTTGCTTTTGACTAAGACAGGAAGACAAGTGAGGAGAATAGATGGGCCTGTGGCAGACCTCCTGTCACAGTATCGGGAGCCCGTGGAAACTCCTGCTCCCTAAAAAGTGATAATTTCATTTTGTCAAAGGCTGTTACAGCTTGGCAAGTCTGTAAGATGGGTGATTCTGCTGTCTCCTAATGCTAGTGTCACAAAAAGGCCATAGGACAACCTTTTGCTTTTCATCTCTAGAATCCTACAGTTTGGTAAAAGTCGGAGATTCTAGCATAGGGCTCAGAAGATGTTTGTGGAATGAATTAATACTCCTTCAAAGTCCAGCAAGGTTTATTTTCCTCATCTTCTAGTTAGTTGATGGAGATGAGGAGAGATTGGCAGGTATTTTCCTCAAAGGGCTACGACTGTGGCGTCTAGATAGGTTTGTAGTTTCCAAAGACACACGGTCACTTGTGCCGCGCAGTCAGCGTCTGCTCTGTATCCACGAGCTTTACGTGTGCGCACGTAGCACGTACCAGCAGGCATGCACAGAACTGGCAATCTTTTGGCGGGATAAGCGGCGACTTCTGTTCAAAGGCAGAAACTTGCTAAGTGGGTATTTTCTGATAAAGATGTCCACATGCAGTGGGTGTAGCAAACTGTGCAGGGCACAAAGAGATAAAGAAGGGGAGCCGGCTGGTCCTGCCGTGCCTAGATAGTGGGTGGGAGCGCGGGGGATGTTGAATTGTGTACAGGCGGTCCGGCCCGGCTTGGTCATGGATCACTTTGGATCTTTCACTTCCCAGTGGTTTGCTTGTTTTCCATGTCTGCCCCCCTCTTAGCAAGGGAGCACTGTGTGCAGTGAGGGCAGCAGCTCGAGGACTCGGGAGTTCTGGGTCTTTTTTCTGATCGGGTCAGTGACACGAAACGCTCAGAGTTCTAGGAAGAGCAGCTCCCTCCCTACCTCTAAAGAAACATGCATGCTGTGGTCACAAAGGGAACAGGAGCCGGACATCTTTCCAAACACTGAGATCAGGTGGAGTTGCTGGAATGTGATTTGGAAGAATTTTGGAAATGTCTGGCTGTTTTTCGTAGAAATGGAGCAAAGTAGAGAGAAGAATAGTAAATCTGACTTTTAGAAATAGGACTTTTAAGAGTCAGATTTTTCCATTTATGAAAAATTAGGGCATCTTCTTCATGTTTCTTTTCAATTAAAGCCCCCGCTAAATGTTAATGTGAATTGCTGGACTGTTAACAAAGTTGAAATTTATCCGTAGAGACAATTCGTCCAAAAGTTCTGCCATCAGAGCAGTATCCGGCAGGCGTAGGTCCCATTTCATCCTTTGCTTCTCACGGTTGTGTGACTTTGGGCAAGTTCTTTAAATTCTGTAAGCTTCGATTTCTAACATTATAAAATGGAGAAAGTGCTGGGTGCGGTGGCTCACACCTGTATTCCTAGTGCTTTGGGAGAATCACTTGAGGTCAGGAGTTCGAGACCAGCCTGAGCAAGAGTGAACCCTGTCTCTACTAAAAATAGAGAAAATAAGCAGGGCACGCCTATAGTCCCAGGTACTTGGGAGGCTGAGGCAGGAGGATCGTCTGAGCCCAGGAATTTGAGGTTGCTGTGAGCTAGGCTGACACCACACATGGCACTCTGGCCAGGGCAACAGAGAGACCCTGTCTCAAAAAAAAAAAAGATGGAGAAAGTGAAAATCACTCATTAGGAGTGCATTGATAATAGAAGGGTATGTGTATATCAGGCACTTAGCATAGTACCTCATCCTTACCAAGTGCTCACTGAACACGATTGTTATTGTTATTGTGGTTATTGTTTTGGGTGATTATATTTTACAGTTGTCTGTTATTGGAGATACAAATTCCTCCTGTGCGTTGGGACCTGATCCCTTCACATATATGTGGATAATCCACAAGGGAGAGCATTCGTTCACTGGCAATCAGGGGCGACTATGATAATAAAGACAGGTTGGGTTTTCCATCTCATTGGTTTTTCCACCATGATTTCTGCTAAGCAACTCCTGCAGCACAGGGGCATTGCCTGTCCTCCGTGAGGGTTCTCTGCTCAGCCCGGATGCACCATTTTGAGGATGGGTAGACTCCACTACTCTCCGATCTCAACTGCTACTTTTTTGGTTGGGATTTTCTCAAGACCTTGCACATATCACTTTTATAAATAAAGACACTTTAATAAAACACATTAGGAAAAATGCACCTAATTAACAATGGTCCTGTCTAAACACAGACTAATGCAAAGCTCTGAGCTGGGATGGGAGGCTGGAGGTGATTGGTGGCTGCCTAGAGAGACCAGCCAGGAGAAGGGACAAATTCTGAACTGAGCACAGAATGCTTTGGGGCAAGGCAGCTGAGCTCATGCTAAGAGCAGGAGGTTAGTGTTGGCATCCTCCGAGCCTGCCGACTGCGCCTGGTGAGGTGTGCTGCCGAGTGAGCAGGCAGCATCCCCTCTGTGCACACCCACTCTTCCCTCCCAGCCCTGCTCCTCGGGTTGGCTTGACAGCTGATGGCCTTAATCCAAAGAAGACAGCCACGGGAGCAAGCCTGAAGCCTGTACCAGCTCTTGACAACACGTCACACTCATGCCCTTTTTTCTAGCATCAGAAACGAAGGGTTCTGATGGAAATGAGGGAGCTGCCATGGGGCTGTGACCAAGTAGAAATGAGAGAAGAAGGAAGTTACTGCTTTGCTTTTTGCGAAGAATTGTGGCAAATATGCAAACACTGATGTGCTTTTTTCCCCCAGTGGAGTACAAACATCTTTTCTCTCTTTTTGGAGGGAAAGCAGGGAGTGGCAACGTGACACATCTTGAATGGTAACTGTGTGACCGCTCTGCATCCTTCTGTGGGTGTGTAAAGGCCTTGAGAAGTGCTAAGTACAAGCCACTTGTTTTCATCAGAAATCTGCCATCCGACATTAGGGGAGCTACACAGATACTTGAAAAGGGCAAAATGGTCAGTACCAGTGTAGGTGCCGTGTACGTTGGATAGTTTATTTCTGGTGATAAAAAAGTCTCTAATTCTACATGTCTTCACCTTTAAAGTTCCACGAGCAGAAGGGGAATAGTTGCTGTTTGTAACAGCAGAAACAGAGACATGTAGAAACAGCAGCAGACTTAGAGCGGTGTGAGTAGCCAACATAGACTCAGGGCTTGTCCTCTGTGCCCGGCGCTCTGTTAAGGACTTTATCTCATTCGATCCAAATAGCAGTGCTGTGAGGGGATGACTATTATTAACTCTGCTTTACAGATGAAGAAATGGAGGCTTACAGTTTTAAAAAATGGCCTAGAGCCATACAGCTAGTAAGTGGCTAAGTCCAGAGTGACCCCTGGCCAGTCTAACTCCAGTTGTGCCTAACCACTGTGCCGTACTGCTCGGTTCACCTCCCCAGATCAAAGTCACCTTAGTCTACTGTTTCTGGCCCTAAATCTCCTGCATGCTACCCTCTGGCTCTTTCTGGAAACTGGCTCCAGCCCTTGCTGAGTCAAGTATTGCTCCCGTGTACTAGGGAACATTGAGGCATGGCAAGCATTTTGGAGTTGCTTGCAGACTATTTTAGCAATGACCGCTCACTTCCCCACACCTTTGAAATGACCTGCCCTGGCTTATGTGTGCACCACCCTGGCCACACACAAGAACCTTCCTAGGAACGGCAGGCACTTGGCAGCTCTGCCGGCCCTCGCCCCCTCTGCCGGCCCTCGCCCCGGGCAAGCTGTTTGGAATCCGGCCGCTTTAAGAGAGGAACGTGGTGGCAGTTACTTTGCAAGCAGCTCAGCGTGATTAAGAGTGAGGCGCTGACGTGCTTCCAGTGGGAGCTTCTGAGTGCTCGGAACTGGGGGTACCCTTGTCCTGGCTGCTTGCAGGTGATAACATTTGCCACGCTCTTTAACAGATACGGGGAGAGTGTTATCAAACCGCAGCACCTTGGGAAACCTCTCCAAGAAACCCTCTTCTGGTTCCATGCACTGGGGTTTCCCTTCTGCAAGTAGGTAAATGTGTGCTGTGTCAAGGAGAGACCCTAAATAACAGAGAAGTGGGACATAGGAGGGGAGCTGGGGGATTGGACATAGACATGTCCCTTCTGACTCTGCCATGCGTCCTAGGAACGTTACCACACCTTGCTTTCCTATATTTTCTTTCTTTTTTAATTTTTTTTTTTTTTTTTTGCCTGTTTTTGTTTTTACTTGAGGTTCAGGTGGCTTTTCTGTCTGTGACGATTTAGGGGAAAAGGGGATTGGCGATCCTCACAAGAAATGTGGATCTGACGCCGGATAGAGACCGGTGTATTTGTGTTCTGAAATCTCAGGGTGTGGATTAACTGTGACCCTAAAGGGCCTCTTGGGCCTCAGCGTAGATCATCTTTCTTTCCTGTTGCCTTTCTTGATGTTCTTGTTGCCTGGTGTTGAGCTGGATGTGGAAGAATTTGTCTCGGATGATTTAAAAACTGTTTATAACCTGCCTGCTCCTTTGATCTCCACATTCCTTCCTGTAGAGGGCTTGGGTCAGGCTGGGCTGACAGGGTGGTGATCACAGTGGTTAAGGGCAGGGGCTCTGAGCCAGACTGCCTGGGTTCAAATCTGGGCTCCGTCACTTACAGGCTGATGTCTTGGGGCAAGTCACTGAACCCTCTAAGCCTCAGTTTCCTGACCTATAAAATGGGGATAGTGAGAGTGGCTGCCTCTCTGGGTTGTTCTGAGGATTTAATGTGATGGTGTTTGCAAAGTCCAGTGCCTGGTGCAAAGTGAGCTCTCAATGAATATTTGATGACAACAGCTTCATAGTTGGAGAACATCACTTTCTGTTAGCCCGGTGAGAAAACTAGAGCACAGAGAAAAGCAGTTTTTCCAGCTGTGCCAATGAGAAATGTTTAAATTACTGCCCTGGCTCTCACGCCTGTAATCCTAGCACTCTGGGAGGCCAAGGTGGGCGGATAGCTCAAGGTCAGGAGTTCGAAACCAGCCTGAGCAAGAGCGAGACCCCATCTCTACTAAAAAAAAAAAAAAAAAAAAAAAATGAAAGAAATTAATTGGCCAACTAAAAATATATAGAAAAAATTAGCCGGGCATGGTGGTGCATGCCTGTAGTCCCAGCTACTCAGGAGGCTGCAAAAAAAGTGAACCTTGATCTGTACCTTGAGGATCGCTTGAGCCCAGGAGTTTGAGGTTGCTGTGAGGTAGGCTGACACCACGGCACTCTAGCCTGGGCAACAGAGTGAGACTCTGTCTCAAAAAAAAAAAAAAAAAAATTAAAAAATAAATAAATAAATTACTGCCCTGACTGTAAGCTCCTTAAGGACAAGGATCATACAGATGAGCACATATATGGCATCCATTTGGGAAATATTTGGTTAACTAAACTGATGTTCATAATGGTGCTATCTCATGTTATTTTTTAAGTTGGCAGTGGGCAAAAAGGATAATGAGCAGCAAGATGTACAAGCCATATGCATCTCTGTGGTTCTATGGTCTCTTCCCTAGAGCAGGACTCTGCTCGATTGCTGATATCCCTTACTGGGCAAGGAGCTCAGTGAGCATGTGCCGCATATGAAGGAATGGTGAAGAAAGGGCTCTGAGGGTCACAGCTTGGTCAGGTGAGGCAGGCATGTGAACAGGTGTTCTTCAGGTCAGAAGGAGGCTTCTTAGAAGAGCGTCCTAGTTCTTTTTAGGAACTGGTCCCCTCCAAGCGTGCAGCTTTCATGCTTTTCATACAAGTTCTGGGGTTCCATCTTAAATGATGAGGTTATGTATATGACCATGCATTTGAGGCAGTCCTTGTAACTTTCAAAGCTTTTGCTTTTTTAGTATTTATAAAAGATGCTTTGAGACCTTTAAACCATAAATCTAAACAAATGTCACCAAAAAATCTTCACTCTGTTGGCATTCACTTCCATATGCAGGAAAGACTCAAATAAGCATGTTAGCCTTGTGGGATATTCTCGGTGGCCAGAAAGGCAAGGAATAGTTGATTCACTTGGAGGGATTGGGAGGTGGAAATGGACCATCAGCAGTCTCTATCTTCTGAAAAGGAAGAGCTTTTCTTCTAAATGGGGACCACACCATGGAGCAGAGCATGAACCAAACTCTCAGAAGATCTGAGTTCAAGCATTGGCTCTGCCACTCAAATTTTGGGTGAGGAACTTGATCTCTAAGTCTTGGTTTGTTTAATTGAAACTGAGATTAATAGTACCTCTCTCACCTGTCTCATAGGTCATAGAAGGATCAAAGAGAAATTGCATAAGATAGCTTTCTGATAGATGGACAGATAGATTTGTTACATGGACAAATAAAATCATCATTCCCCATCATCAGCACCCAACTCAGATGCCATCTCTGCCATGAAGACTCCTCTAGTTTCTCCAGCTCTAAACATTCACTCCTGTCTCTGAAACCCCGTGGCACTTCATTTATGCTTCTCTTTTGACACTTACATAAATCCATCCTGTGTCATTATACCGTGTCTTAGGCAACCTGAGGGTAGAATTCATGTCTATACCATATTTATGGCCTCTATTCCAGTATCTTACCCAAGAAAACCCTCTTATTATTTTAAAATAAATTGTAATAATTATTCTACATTATTATTACCAAAGCAATTCGTAACAATAGGCCTGCCAGGTAGTAAGCACTCAATAAATATTTGTTTTTAGTCTTTTTATTTATGTTTGTTCGTGTTTTTAGTTGTAATGTTTTGTTTTTAGGTTTATTGAGATATAATTTACATACAGTGAAATTCACTCTTTTCACCGTAAATTTCTACAGGTTTTGACAAATACATACAGTTGTATAAGTGCCACCACAATCACCCCCTCCCCCAAATTCCTTCATGTTTCTTTGTTGTCAACTCCTTTTCCCAACCCTAGCTCCTGCCAACCACTGATTTGTTTTTTGTCCCTATAGCTTTGTCTTTTCCAGAATGTCACATAAATCGAATCATGTAGTATGCAGCCTTTTGAGTCCAGCTTTCTTTGCTTAGCATAATGCATTTGTGATTTATCCATGTTATGTGTATATCAATTCTTTCCTTTTTATCACTGAGTAGTGTTCCACTTCTGTAGATGTACCACAGTCGGTTTATCCATTCACCAGCTAATGAACATTTAGGTTGTTTCCAATTTGGGGTCACTATAAATAAGCTGCTATAAATACTTACATAAAGGTTTTTATGTGAACTTAAGTTTTCATTTTTCGTGAGTAAATACCTGGGAGTGGGATTGCTGGGTCATACGGTAAATGTAAGTTTAATTTTATAAGAAACTATCAAACTGTTTTCCAAAGTGGACACACTACATATTTTGCATTCCCACGAGCAATGTGTGAGAGTTCCAGTTGCTCTGCTTCCTGATCAACCCTTGTTATTGTCAGCTTTATTTTTAAAAAACCATGCTTATATATAGTGATATCTCATTGTGGTTTTGATTTGCATTTCTCTAATGACAAATGAAATTGTAGCTTTTTTTGTGAACTATCTGTACAGATCTTTTGCTCATTTTTAATTGTAATTTTGTTTTCTTATTAATGAGTTTTGAAAGTTCTTTATATATTCTGGATACAAGTTCTTTATCAGATACGTGTTTTGAAAACATTTCCTCCCAGTCTGCAGCTTGTATTTTCATTCTCTTAACGATGTCTTTTGAAGAGCAGAGATTTTTAATTCTGGTGGTCAAATTGATTACATTTTTCTTTTATAATACTGATATTTTATGGATTATATTTTTGGTGTTATATCTAAAATATTTTGCTTAACCCAATATCAAAGATTTTCTCCTGATTTTTTTCCCTAGGATTTTTATAGTTGTAGGTTATACACTTAGATCAATAATCCATTTTGGGGCCGGGCATGGTGGCTCACGCCTGTAATCCTAGCACTCTGGGAGGCCGAGGTGGGAGGATAGCTCAAGGTCAGGAGTTTGAAACCAGCCTGAGCAAGAGCGAGACCCCGTCTCTACTATAAATAGAAAGAAATTAATTGGCCAACTAAAAATATATAGAAAAAATTAGCCAGGCATGGTGGTACATGCCTGTAGTCCCAGCTACTCAGGAGGCTGAGGCAGGAGGACTGCTTGAGCCCAGGAGTTTGAAGTTGCTGTGAGCTAGGCTGATGCCACGGCACTCTAGCCTGGGCAACAGAGTGAGACTCTGTCTCAAAATAATAATAATAATAATAATAATCCATTTTGGGTTAATTTCTGTATATGGTGTGAGGTACAGATCAAGGTTCACTTTTTTTGCATATGGATTCCAATTGTTCCAGCACCTTTTGTTAAAAAGACTATCCTTTACCCATTAAGTTATTTTTGCACCTTTGCTGGAATTCAGTGGACCATATGTCAGTCTATCTCTGGGCTCTATTCCATTGATATATGTCTATCTTTTTGCCATCCTATACTATCTTGATGACTGTAGCTTTATAGTAAATATTGAAATCTGGTAATGTGGGTCCTCCAGTTTTGTTTTTTCTAAATGGTTTTAACTATCCTATTTTCTTTGCCTTTCCATAGAAATTTTAGAATCAGTTTGTTGATTTGTTTAAAAAAAAAAGTCCTGATGGGATGTTGATTGACATTGTGTTGAATTTATGAATCACATGCAAGGCACTTTTAGACTTCCAAGGTGAAAGTGGTATCCTACCCTTTAAAGAGTTTATAACAAAAGAAAATGAGGTCATGAAAGCCAGTTTTGTTTGAGAGTAGGATGGTAGGTGGGTTTGAAGAAAGAATGCTGTTTGGGTCATTCAACTCAGTGGAGGAACCTGGTGTCAAGGAGGTTCAGAGCACATGTGAAAGGGAAAGCTGCAGACGGGGCAGTGGAGAGTGACAACGAACTCTACAACTGTACACTTTCCTTTTTGCCATAAGAGCATATTGAGCAACTCACAAACCTGATACTAAGAGATACTGTAGGTCATTTGTAAAGAACAATTCCTTAGAGCTATCTGGTACGATACAGTTTATACATCATTTTCATATAACTTCATTTAAGCTGTGCAGCAACTTTATGTGGTAGGTGGTGAGTGGTATTAATTAAGGTACCCTAACTGTTCTAATAAAGAACTCCTGGCCAGGAGCAGTGGCTCATGCCTGTAATCCTAGCATTCTGGGAGACCGAGGCAGGAGGATCACTTGAGGTCAGGAGTTCGAGACCAGCCTGAGCAATAGCAAGACCCCGTCTCTACTGAAAATAGAAAAATTAGCCAGGTGCATTGGCGTGTACTTACAGTCCCAGCTACTCGGGAGGCTGAGGTAAGAGGATCGCTAGAGCCTGGGAATTTGAGGCTGCAGTGAGCTGTGATGACACCACTGCACTGTGGCAAGGGTGACAGAGCAAGACTCTGTCTCAAAAACAAACAAACAAACAAACAAACAAAAAAACAACAAAGAATCCCAAAATGAAATTTTATTTCTTGCTCACATCACCGAGTAAATTGGTATAAATTGAGGGAGAGACTTTGCTCCCTACGTCATCCAGGAAATCAGGTTCCTTTTGTCTTGTGGCCCCTTCCTCTAGAAGGCTCTAGGAATTTAGAGGAAAGAATAAGAGAGCGATGGGGAAGGGTTTATGGCTAAGACCTTGAAGAGGTGCACGTCACTTCTGCTCGTTCAATCACACGGCCTCCCCTAACTACAAGGGCAACTGCAGGATGTCTCCACGCTGTGTGTGCAGAAAGAGCAGAATTTGAATACTGGTAGGCAAACGGTCTCTGCCACAGTAGCACAGATGTTTCCCCCCATTTACAGATGGGGAAACTGAGGTATATAGTGATTAAGTGACTTATAGAAGGACAT
Source organism: Cheirogaleus major (assembly GCA_963574435.1). Lineage (NCBI taxonomy): Eukaryota > Metazoa > Chordata > Mammalia > Primates > Cheirogaleidae > Cheirogaleus > Cheirogaleus major. The sequence goes on along the minus strand of CAUYPO010080300.1, from coordinate 2,336 downwards.
ACAACTATTAAGTAAAAGAGGATTTCAATTTGGATCTTCTGTTTAGATGATAGAATGGGAATAATAATAATAGCAGTAATAACAATAATAATATCTAACAGATATTGATTATCTAATAATCAATATCTCCTTGAGCCCAGGAGTTTGAGGTTGCTGTGAGCTAGGCTGACGCCATGGCACTCTAGCCCAGGCAACAGAGTGAGACTCTGTCTCAAAAAATAGTAATAATAATAATAACAATAACCCCAGTTTGTGGGTTTGGATAGGTATTAAGTAGCGTAATATACCGTGTTTCCCCGAAAATAAGACAGGGTCTTATATTTATTTTTCCTCAAGAAGACACCCTAGGGCTTACTTTCAGGGGATGCATTATTTTCCCCTCAAAGCCTCAGCTTGCAGCACGCACAGGATGGCCGGGACCTGACAGGGGGAGCCGACCTTGGTGGGGCTGCCTGCACCTTTCCGGTCACCTACGGGATAGCAGCTGTCACGATGGGGTGGGGCAGATGAGAAGGGCTGCTCGTCTTCTTTACCACTCCGCGACGAAATGCATAGGTTGTGCAGATAGGCTGCATAGCCACGCCCATCACCAGGTCTTATTTTCGGGGTAGGGCTTATATTGCGCAAATGCTTAGAAATCCTACTAGGGCTTATTTTATGAGTAGGTCTTATTTTCAGGGAAACACGATACATAAAATCCAAATCCTTAGTATATTCCAGATTCCTTTCCTAGCCCTGGACCGTGCTACACAGTCCTGAGGGCCGTGGGCTGCAGAGTGACCGTACGAGCCAGTGGCTGGTGGCTCCCCATCAGTGGAGCCCAGGGAAGGGGGCTGCATAGACTCTAACGGCAGAGCGGTGCTCTCCCTGCAGACCCGGGAGACTGTACACAGCAGGGACTGGCTCTGCCAGCCCCAGAGAGGCTACAATTGCCTCTGCTCAAGACTGGAGCTGCCTTTTGCGGGCACCGTTCCATATGTCCCCAGAAGACAGCCCCACTGAGCCCGGCTGGGCATGCCGGCCAGGAAGGGAATATCCTCTAGCCAGCACGTGCTCCCTCAGGAGTCCTCGTGGGCCCGAGCAACTTTTAAAATATGAATTTTAACTTAATTATTTTGAAAGCTCTAACATGAATGAATAAGTAAATTGGCACCCATAACTTATATATTATTTATAGGTTAGACTTTTAAAATAGCTCTTTTTGTTTGTGCGGCAGAGATGTATGGATAGAAACCATTCTAAGACTGACATTTCTGTGACACAAGAAAGAAAATATAAAAGACTTCTCAGCTAGGTGGGGTAGGGCCTCGCTGTCTAGAAGAGTTCTGGGAGAGAAGGCGCTGCTTTCATCAGTTTTTTGGGTGAGGAAATTGAGGCATGGGTTGAGTCTGAGCTGCTGTGGGGGTTTCGAAGTTTGTAGAGATTTGTCAGGACTTGGGCCCTGTGGCCGCTGCCCTTCCCTTCTGCCACACAGTGCAGCAAGAGAGGAGGGGTGACAGGGACAAAGTCAGGGCATCGATGGCGAGTCCATGGCACTGCTGCAACGGGCCACATTTCCAGCCCACTCGCCACTGGGACCTCCAAATGTGTCCTCTGCAGGAGCTGCTTTTATTAAGGAGCAGTGCTCTTCATTTCTCAGTTATTGTCCATTTATTCGACAGTTTTTAGCCCCATTTCATGTACCTGGGATTATGCTGGGCCACTGGGACAAACAGAATGAATAAGGATAGTCCCTTCGGCTGGGCGCGGTGGCTCACGCCTGTAATCCTAGCACTCTGGGAGGCTGAGGCGAGTGGATCGTTTGAGCTCAGGAGTTCGAGACCAGCCTGAGCAAGAGTGAGACCCCATCTCTACCAAAAATAGAAAAAATTAGCCGGGCATGGTGGAGCATACTTGTAGTTCCAGCTACTCGGGAGGCTGAGGCAGAAGGATCGCTTGAGCCCAGGAGTTTGAGGTTGCTGTGAAGTAGGCTAACACCACGGCACTCTAGCCTAGGCAACAGAGTGAGATTCTGTCTCAAAAAAAAAAAGGATACTGAAACAGGACCCACACCTTTCACCTCTCACAAAAATCAACTCACGCTGGGTAACAGACTTGAACCTTAGGTGTGAAACTATTAGAATTCTGGAGGAAAACGTTGGAAATACTCTTCTAGACATTGGCCTAGGCAAAGACTTTATGAAGAAGACCCCAAAAGCAATCACAGCAGCAACAAAAATAAACAAATGGGACTCGATCAAATTAAAAAGCTTCTGCACAGCCAAAGAAACTGTCAAGAGAGCAAACAGACAACCCACAGAATGGGAGAAAATTTTCGCAAGCTACACGTCCGACAA
>CAUYPO010080299.1:0-40304 GCA_963574435.1 Cheirogaleus major | reverse complement strand
CGCCCGACACCCGATAAATGTTATTCCTATATGCCCACTTAGGTGTTGATCCGTTAATACCAATTTGCTGGTGAGTACATGTGGTGCTTGTTTTTCCATTCTTGGGATACTTCACTTAGTAGAATGGATTCCAGCTGTATCCAGGAAAATACAAGAGGTGCTATATCACCATTGTTTCTTATAGCTGAATAGTACTCCATGGTTAATTTTTTAACTTCAGGAGATAAAGTGCAGTATAGTTTCCTAAATTTGATAATATAATATCTATTTTTTTTCCTACTAGCAAATTCCATGCTATTGCTTTTTAAAGAAAAGCAGAGGCATTTTTCAAAGATATGCCAGGCAATCTGTTGTGGTAGTTTAGTATACTGACAAATGCTTTCACAAACTGTGTATGTCTATAGTATATTTAAATGCAATTAAAATACAATATAATTAGGAAGTTATGTTATTCAAAGTTTATGTTTAAATGGGAGGGTTCCCCTCTTTCCTTCATCATTTCTTCATCTATTCTTTTAGACTACTATCTTTAGAAAAGAAAATTGGAATCTATATGAGTTCTGCAAATTGAGTTAAGTTATAAGGAATGTTATATTCCAGCTGGTGATAAATTCTAGCATGCTTTTTTTAAAAAAAAATTTTAAAGTTTGTTTTAAATAAATTTCTACTTAGATGGGCATTTGTACTAGGTAATTTCATAACATTGATTTCTGTTGGTCAAGAGGCTAAAACTAATGTTTTTAATATAGCAAGTAAACCAATATCATTGATCTCCCAAAATATGATTATTTAGGTAGTATGCATTTTTCACTTTTGTTTGCTTTTAACTCAGCTGTATTTAATCAATCAAATTTATTTATTCTTTATAAGAAGGACTTAATTTAATGTCACTGTGATCTGAGTATTTTGGTTTATTCCATGGTGGCTGATTAAATAGATCAGATTTTCAACTAATTTAAATATGTTGCTACCAAAATTTGTAAATGTTTTTTCTACATTTTGTACAAGTTGTGGTGAGCAAGCAATATGTATATAGAGAAGAATGAAAACTGGACAATTTAACATATAACTAAAGGAAGCTAAGCAATGAGTTGTCCAGAGAATTCTGTATCTCTGCGTACGTGAACGTTTGACTTTGAAAGATATATGCTACTTTTGGAAATGACGTCAAACTTGTTATAAATAAAAAAGGGCAAACCTTTGAATGATTTTAGTCCTCAACTAAGGTAACTAATTATGAGTAATATGTGATCCATTTTTATTGATGAAATAATTAGAGAGGGAACAGTTTCCCCAGAGTCATACATTTAAGTGCTTTGTGATACATTTCTATGTATTTATAACTTTTAGGTATTTTTGAAAGATGCCAACTATAAGTAATATAAATTGTATAATTACCAGAGTGATTTTGTAAGACAATTCGCAGTGGATTTATATTACTTGGGCTGACTGCAAAATTTCCATTTTAGTTTGTCATTGTCTGGGTTCATCTCTTCTGGTATATCGTTTTATAGTTTTGGGAAAAAGAAGAACAGAAACAGAAATATTTCCAGCTTAAAAGAAATAAGCCAAAATGTTCATTACTTTTACTTGTTTTCTGTTCTGTTATGCCCAGTAATCGTGGGTTCCTTCACAGTGATACTGAAAGAAGTGACTTAGCAGTCATACAAAGCTTTGCATTGACTTTGTAATAGAATTAGGAGAAAATGGTGTAATGTTCTTACTTTATGTCTACATACTGTGTCAGTATACATTACATTGTGAAGCCGCTTTCCTTTACCAGGCAAAATATGTAATAAGTTTCCTGAAAAAGTCCAGAGAAGCCCTGAACTGAACTGAAAACTGAACTGTAGACTGAAAAACCTTGAGAGATTCCCCACTCCTTATGCTTATTTTCTGGCTAAGCTGCATTATTCTTTTCCAGCCAAATAGGAATACCTTGGTTTTAAAGATCTTCCGTGAAAGACTACTTTAAAATGAGCGGCTCCCTTGGCAATCAGTTTCAATGATCTAAAAATCTATACTCACAGAATATTCCTTCTTCTTATGTAACCTCAATTCTTCTTAAAAGTTAACTTTATTCCTCCCTACCTCATTATAGTCTTTTTCGTAGGTCTCCATAATCTTTAATAGTGGTTCTCAAACCTTAGAGTGTATTAGAGTCTCCTGTAGGCCTTGTTAAAAATACAGATGAACCCCAACCCTAGAGTTTCTGATTCCATAGATCTGATCTGGAGCCTGAAAATTTGCGTTTCTCGTAAGTTTTCCAATGCTGCTGCTGCTGCTTGGGAGACCATGCGTTGAGAGCCACACACCTATAGAATAACCCTGCATGCTCTTACAAACTGCTATGTGACCTTTCAGGCTGCTCTTTAGGATGTACACTAGAATTTTCAGCCCACATGCACCTAGCTTATTTACTAATTCTTTATCTTCACATCACTTTTTCTGAACATTTTAGTTCCTTAGGATCTCATAATTGTGTCACACAAACCCTAAGAAGGGTTTGACCTTGAATGAATACAGTTAGAATTACCTTATGGTTTCAATGACATAAAAATTCTGTACTTGTATCCAATTTGCAGGCTTTCTTCTTAATCACAACTACATTTCCAAAGCATATTCTGCATTGCTACTGAAACCTCATTCTTCCAGTTCGGTTTGTATATAATTATTTGCATCTTGAAAGAACATTTTTCTGTTTATGTCTTGCATTGTAAGCACACACTGAAGATTTTCTAAACATTTCACCTAAAGTAGGTGTTACATAAGTACCTAGTTTTTAAAATTATGTTTGAAGTAAACTCTAGGTTTATACAATAATAAAACATCTTTTTTTAGTGAGAGAATGATAGGAAGGAAATTGAACTATTTAGAAAGCCAAAGCCACTGTGTCCTTAATTTGTATGAGTATTTGAACCTATATTCACTTCTCTTGTGAAATATCCATTTTAGTCCCTGTAATAATAGAGAATAATTTTTCATTCTTTTTCATCACAGAGTTACAACCTGTGTTAGTGATTCTGTATTTGGAAATTGGAAAGCCAAATATTTCATAAAATAGAAATTAGTTGAGTTTGTTATTAGAATTGATTTTGGGCTCCTGAGACCTCCCCTTTTACTTTTAACATCTCGGTATAAACATATTTATTTCCAGTAGAATACTTTCCTTTACTCATTCTTAATTACTTTCTTAAGGCAGAATTCCCAATATTTGCAATTAATTTTTATCAATATATTAAATTTGCTCAATGCCCTTTTGCCTCAGAAAAGTAATTAGAAATTTAGTTTTTGTAGGCAGTAGTAATAACCCATTTTAACCCTCCATAACATACTTTCTTATTTATATTTTAATTAATTCAGTTGTAAAAAACATAAAATGTTGTAGCAGGAGGAGAAGTTGCTCAACCAAAGCAAGAACTATGTCCACTGAATGGCATAACAGATGGATTCCTAAGGGCTTATAAAAGCCACTCCATCTAGTGGCTGAATTTTCATATAACTTATCTTGATAAGTTGTTTTGAAAACACACTTGGAGATAGAGAAATCTATATGGGAAAAATCAATGCATATTAATATGCATTTTGGGGAAGAAAAAAGTCCATTATAATGAAAATTTCATATATTATCTTTAAAGGTCTGTCAATAGCATATAATTAGGATTTATTCAAGGTTGTGCATGTCGCAAAAAGTCTCTTTATATGTCATTGTTATGTGGCTAAACATTGTGGTTCATAACACATACTCAGGCTATACAAGTTTCAGAATAAAAAGTAAATATCTAATCTTTTTCCATATCTTGCACTTGCCATCAGTATAACTTCTATTTGATACTGAGATAAAAGATCCTGGGGTAAATAATTATTGATGCATTTTGTGTAATTTTCACACTTAGGCACTTTTTCAGATTGTTGCTTGTGTGAGACCAAGACTCAGGTTTAATGCCCTAATGATCAGCTGGCTTTATGCTATGGAAAACTGTCCATAGTTAAAAGCCATTCCGTTAAATTGGATCTGCCATGTTGCCAATGCATGCCAATATTTATTTACTAAATAGGTATTGAATACCTACTCTGTGCCAGGCACTGTGCCAAACAGAGGACCTACAAAGCCATAGAAGATGGATCTCAGCTCTCAAGGTGTTCATGGTCTGAAGGGTTCATGGCATGAAGGTGTTCATGCTGCAGGATGGCTCAGCATTGTCCATCATCTCTCCTGGGAGAATACCTCAAAGCATACATAGAAGAGGATTTACACAGCCCAATATTAAATACATTCCTATTATATGTCTTCATATCCTAGTCTATTCTTTCATCTGTGGGAGGGGAAGGACAGGTGTATGGGCTTTATTTGATGGGTGGGGTGGAATAGAGAATCATTTCCCTTGTTTCTTTGACCTGACCCACCTCTATTACACAGGTGTGAAAGAAACATGGATATACTTCAGAGGTCATATATTACAGAAAATGTTCATGGCTTAGAGTATAATGTTTACAGTGCTAGGCACAGAATACATGCCCAATAAAAATGTATTAAATGCAGCATTTGAAGGCCTGTAACTTTATATCCATCAGCCACATTGCTGTAGTAACACAGCTTTATGTTTATTGGGCACTGGGTATCTGTAATGATCAATCATTTGTTGGAGCCCTGCAAAGGTTTAAATAATTTTCCTACTTTGATTCCAGCCAAGAACTTAGGGACTGGCCACAGAAAGTTTTCTTCCCTCTGGATCTAAGAAAAACACAGTGCTCAGGGTTGGAAGCTGAGTGATTTCAAGGGAGCTTGAATTTCTCCATGTAAGGAATGGATGTTTCATGCTTTTGTTTACAAACAACCATCATGTCTCATTCAGACCTAAAGAAGGTGACCCCTTCATGTCTCACTGGTGTTGCAGAAAGTCATTACCATCTACAATCCTGACACTTGACTAGTGAAGCAAAAAAGAAAAAACCCTTCTCTTATTTAAAAAAAAATAGTGGCAAAGATGACTTAGACTTTATTATTTGCCAATAGTTACTGCAAACAAGGTGCTAATGCAAGGTTAGGATAGCTTATGGTTAATTGTCGTTCTCTGTTCTTGAAGATCACAGGGCAAGGATGATTTGCAAGTGCTATAAACAGCCGTTTGTTTTGCTGTCAACAGATCATTCCTTCAGATTTTAGTTGTTCAGTGTGTAAAATCATGTACTGTTTATGACCTCTTTTCCTGAAACCAACTCTTCTTCTTTCCTGGAAATGGAAGAAAGGGTGTCTTATTAAATGGTTCTTAGACCTCCATGTTAAGAGCAGGGACTTTGGGTAATGCAGACCTGGATGGAAGTTCCTACCCTCCCCCTCTAGTTGGAGACCCCAGGCAAAGCACTTTTTACCTCTCTAAGCATCAGTTTTCTTGTTTGTAGAATGGGGATTGTAATAGCATCATAATATTTATGTAAATATTAAGGAAAATATATATATACTTAGCATGATGGCTGGCACATAATAAACATTCAAATATTTTTTAGATGGAAATATTTGGGAATTAAGATTTTCTCTATTGCACATTTACTCACCCAGATTCTCTCAGATTTGAACCTGGAGAAATAAGAGTTGACCTTTAGTGGAACTTAATTTGCACACTCATGGATTGAAAGAGAAAACACCCCTTCACTGATAGATGAGGGAAGGAAAAGTTGTGAAAGCCATGCTGCGCAATTGGACGTCATGGAGTATACGTTTAGCTATTATTGCTGTGGAATCCTCGGTAATGAGCTGGAAAGATAAGAGCCTGTTTATTGTGTTCTACATATTTTATGGACCAGGATGATATATCACTTTCTACTTTTAATTGCCAGATCTTATATATAAGATAAAGACAATCTCATGAAGTATTTTGTATATGGACCATGGCTTTTACTTAATTGAAAACTTTGCATGTTCTCTGTTAGGGGAAGACCACTTTAATACTTGCTTTCTTTGCAGACTATGTAGAAAAGATATCTCTCTCACGATAAAGGCCAAGGCATTTAGTAGGAGGAAACATCTAATCAGAATAGGAAAATAGTAAATGGAATTTGTTACACAACTCAACAAATGATTTCATTTGTATCATTAATTCATCTTTGCAACAGGCTTTTTTTTTTTTTTATAGCAGCATCACCAAATAGAGCCTAAGCCAGTGTAATTTCAAGGCACCATTTTCTTGAGCCCTGAAATTAAGTCTTAACAAGCCATTAAATGCTAAATAATTAGCATATTTCACATTAAATTTGAACAGAAATATAGCCTCCTAAGTGTCTTGATTTATTTAATTCATATTAATTTATATATTTTTATGAAAAATTTAACACTCACATTGTTAGTAAAGAATAGACCAGAGAAATGATGTATTAAATGACTTCTATTTTACATTATAAAATGTATGAAGAATGAAAGTTTGAGAGCCAACCAAGCATTACCAGCATAATGGAATTTTCTTTAATATGTAGGAAAAGAAACTGGTGTTAATACAAGGAAGAAAGATCATATATTTTTGTCTGAATTCTCAAGATAATTAAGTCAATTCTTTATTTCACTTTGCTATAGAAGATGATGCAAAAAGTGACGAAATTATGCTAATAATTCCAAAACTGTAATGATTAGGTGAGAATTAGAAAAGACTCATTGCCCCTTCAACTGGAGTAGAAACATTTTTCATCCAGTTATGATATTGGCCTGTGAGATCTGCCATGTGTATTGAGGACATGACTTAGACATAATGTAGTTATAAGAGTCAACTAAAATTTTCGTTACTAACTTTAGAGAAATGCATTAGCAAGGTATTTTTCTTGATCAAATTAGTAGAAACCAGACTTGTTCCCAGAAATGAATGGAAAATAACAAACACATATCCACTGGGACCTTCATTCTCTTGAACCTTTAAGGCTCTTTTATGAGTCCAGCAAAGCAGAACAACACACAACCAACAACATAGGGAAAACAACAAAGTTAAGCAAGGGCCTGGGACTCCAGCATTTGACATTGTAGACTCATCAATTTAAACACTGTGAGCTTGGCATTTTCTCTTTAAAGCATTAATAAACTTTAGAATATCAGAGGAATGTGGTGGAGCAATACAGTCCATAACTGTATCAGGGAGTCCCAGTCTTTCTGATGTTTCTAGAGGGTTTGCTGCTTTCCTGGCAAATACCAGCCTACTGTCTATTTCACTAGACATGCTACGCAGGCCAGAACCACAAAGATTTTGACTCCAGATGCAAGTGATACATACTTAAATTATTGAAACGTCTCTCTAAAACAAAGAAGGTCTTCAGTGGGGCTAAGACTAAAATAACTACTATTAAGTTATACTTATGTAGAAATGGCTCTAATTCTATTTGAAGTTTTGTTTTGAGGATTTACTCCATGCTCAGCCTAATCTAAAACATAGATGTTTTATACCCTTAATGGTTACATAATGGAAATAAAGATATGAACTCTGGGTAAACATTTTTAAAGAAAAATTATGCAGCTGCCGTACCCATAAAATTCCTTTATGATACCATAACCTGGTATTTTATATATATAGGAGTTTTTTTTGATGGAGAGACAGGTTTACATGTAGAGAGATGGACCAAAAAAAATAGTTGATGTTATTCTAAAAATTAAAGTGATTTAAAAAAAATAATAGATTACACACATTAAAATATTTTTATTATTGATACTATGAAGGAATGATTTATATAGCTTAAATTGTTAGAATACATTGGCTATATCTTTAAAAGAAGAATTCTAGGAAAATTCCCTTAAATGTCATTCAGTCATTCTTTGATGATAATAAAAACCAACTACTTCTTTAATAGGTTCATCTACACATCTTGCTAGAAATTTCCAATTATGATTTCCCCAGTAGCAAACAAAAACAAAATTAATGGTGGCCACATCCCCAAAACCTAAGCTATATTATTAATAAACTCTCAAAGAAAATTGTCGATGCAAAAAATAATGTGAAAATTACTGTAATAATCCAAATGTGGAAATAAAGAAAAGAATTATCAAAATGCAGAGAACAATTTTCTTGCCATGGTCCTATTAACTGTTAAAATAGCCTGTGCACAGTGGTATTTTGACATTACTAAGATCCTTGAACTACACAAAATCCATGAATTTTTAAAACTTAATTCTTTAATTAATTTGGCTTATAATGGGCAGAAATTACTCTATTAACTTATAACCACACCATGCCCTGGCTTAGATTTTAACAAGCTAGTTTGTTTTAATGAAAGTGCTTGGTTGCATTAAAATGGGAAATTCTGATCACATATGTGATGATCTTAATATAGAGTAAATCACAGGAACACATGTTTTTGCATTACTGAAATAAGGTCTGTGATCCTTTGTCTTTACTGAAGAAGCTTTATAGCTCTTCCAAATACTGACGAAAATTTTAATCCTTAGGGCCATGCACGTAGGCAGATTTAGTTAGATGGACTGGGATAGGAAATAGTGATTTAGTAGGAGGTAGTCTTAATTACTATTGGCAAAATGCCTTAATTTATGTTTTGAAGAGCTAGAAGACTTGAATATAAGATGCAAAATGGCTTTAATCTAATTACTGTTAATCTTTAACACAGCACACAACGTCTAAAAACACTCTGAAGTCTGAGAAACATGTATTCCTTGCAAATCTGTCATATTCTGGGCAATTTACTTAACATTTAATGGCCTCCATTCCCCCATCTGTGAAATGGGAATTATAAATAAGCACCTGATAAGATTGCCATGGCAATTTAGTGGTAGAATATATGTAAAGTTTCTCAAATTCCTGAATATAATAGACATTCAATGAAGGTTCTTACTCCCTCACCCATGTATGTATCTTCTATTTGATTCATATTTACAGTCAAAAATGAGACAAAAATGAAATTGAATAAGCACGCTATGATCTGATTAAAGCAATGAATATTCTTGAGATATAATTAGTAGTATATATTATAATAATGAGTATATATGATATATTCTTGAAATATAATTAGTATATAGTATACAACAAAGAGCCATAGTACTAAGTAATGATGATAACAATATTTATTGGAGAACAGATGCAAACACAGAGAAATATTAGAAAATTTAGTACGTGCTATTACAGTACTCTATTTGGGTATTCTGGGATCCCCAGAGAGGGTACTTTATCCCCATGAGGAGCAGGAAGCTATAGGAAGTCACGACATTGAACTGATGGGGAGAAGTTGGCCAGGCAGAGGGAGAGAAAGTGTGTTTGGATAGAGGAGTATAAAGGGCAGTGAGAGCAAAGGCATCAAGGTGAAAGCAATGTTTGGTGTGTTTCTGGAACTGGGATCTGTCTTGTACAGTCCAGGTGGTAAGGCTGGGATGGCGAGAGGGGGGTTGAAGAGATAGGTAGGGGCTGGATCACAGAAGACTTTTTACGGGACTTCATCGTGTAGGTGTGTTGGTGGGAGGTGGAAAGCTTTCCCGCTTGGGCAGAGTGGCATGTGGAGAGGGTTGGGGAGGACAGCAAGGGTCAGAATTGGAAAGGCACTCGGCTGGGCTGGAACATGGAGGCGAAGACAAGAGCTGCGTGTGTGTCTGGAGAGTGTGGGCCTGAATGGGAAACTGCCCGAAAGTTTGTATTTGTCCTTGAGGGCAAAGAGGGGGAAATAGGGGAGTCACTTAATCAGCCATATGTTTGTGAAGATCACTCCAGCAGCTGGTGGCAAGTGACCAAAAGGGAATAGGACCAGAGAAAGGCAAGAAGACTGGTGAGGAGGCAGGTGGCCTGATTCTGACGAGCAGTGGTGGGAGCCTGGACTTGGAGGTGGCAGGCGATGGGAAGGTGGCCGCATTCAGCGCTTTATTCCTGTTCCAAATTACTCTTTTAAAAAATCATGACACTTAAGATATTAATTTTAAAATCTTTTCTTTGTATTCTGTCCCCACCCACGCTAATGCTACCTATTCTTGGCATAAACATCCTTTCCTTAGGCAAGCCTCCATCCTCCTAGCCTGGATGCTCCCACAACACCCTGTGTCTCCAGTCTTAGCTGTCTCCATGCTTTCTCCTAATTATGGGGTCAGCTGTCTGTCTTCCCTGCTAGACCGGATACTTCATGTGGGCAGGGACTCTCTGGATGCTGTCCAGATACTAGTGTCTAGTACAGTGCCTGGCACATAGGGGGTGCTCCATAATTTGTTAAATGACTAATACATTGATAACCAAATTATTAATTCAGATAGGTAGGATCGCTGTATTCTAGTATAAGGACCCAACACTTTTTAATTTGTCCCAAGGTAATGATTAGCTTCCCCCTCCCCCATACAGTGTGCTATGTTAGGAATAACAAACAACAATTAATAAATAATGGTTTTTATGATTATTTTGTTATAGATATCACTGTACTTCTAATTTTTGGTAATAAACTAAAGAGATGAATAGCCATATTTTAACAGACATTTATAAACAGTAAGATCAGTTCTCTTGCTGTTTATTTTAAAGTGCTTAGCTTTAGAATTGAAGAACCCTTCACATTTGGGCTTGGTCGTTCGCATGGAAATTTGGGATGCCATTGGGCCTGTCTCCTGTCACCTGGCAGGGTGTATCCCCACCCTGGTCCTTGTGGCCAATGCTATCAGGAAGTAGCCTCCACCCTTAGTCTTCCCTTAAACCTCTGTGCAAGTGTGGCCTTTGTGACCATGTTTTTGGTTGGTGTAGACATTTTAGAAGTTCGTTTCAGCTACAGCTCAGGCCAAACCTCCCCTTTTCTGGGTGGGGAAACTTGCTTGGTGGAGCAGACCTTCCCTCCCTGGTCTGGAGCTGCCTCTTGTTCCCACCAGCCTCCTCCTCCTCCTCTACAGACACAGACCACACAACGCAACACCTGATTCTGCGTGGTCCTGTTCTTCAGTTGTCTTTTACATTTGGTCTTATCTGTCTGACAAGGTACAGTCTTCAAGAGCAGGGGCCATGTGATACATCAGCTCTCCCCAGCACCCCCTAGCATTAACATGCTGTGTATATGTGACAATAGAAGCCAAGCCGGGTGGTCAACACTTCCTGACACAGCTGTGAAATATACATCACCCCCACTTCGACCTTGGAAGTCCATAGAGGACTCACACAGTGACTTCAATCCAGAGAGCTTGAATAATGAAAGAATTGTATGTTTCTGGTATATGCCACTCCATCCCCCAACTCTGGGGTGCTTTTCTCTGAGTGACTGACTCATTTTGTTGAGTGAATCTGACAAGGACTTGACCTTTGGTCAGAGACAGGAATGAATGACCATGATGGTGCATGTTTGCAATGTTTACAGTGTGCTGCTTTGTTTTTATTATTCTCCTGGTTTTGTTTGTTTTCCCTCCTATTAGGATTCCCTCCTGCGGGACTCTTTCTCAGTCATTTTGAGTTTGGCCTAATTGAAGACTGAGGTTATGAAGTCGATCCTAGATGGCCTTGCAGATACTACCTTCCGCACCATCACCACCGACCTCCTCTACGTGGGCTCAAATGACATTCAGTACGAAGACATCAAAGGTGACATGGCATCCAAATTAGGGTACTTCCCACAGAAATTTCCTCTAACTTCCTTTAGGGGAAGTCCCTTCCAAGAAAAGATGACTGCAGGAGACAACCCCCAGCTGGTCCCAGCGGACCAGGTGAACATTACAGAATTTTACAACAAGTCTCTCTCCTACAAGGAGAATGAGGAGAACATCCAGTGCGGGGAGAACTTCATGGACATGGAGTGCTTCATGATCCTGAACCCCAGCCAGCAGCTGGCCATCGCCGTCCTGTCCCTCACGCTGGGCACCTTCACGGTTCTGGAGAACTTGCTGGTGCTCTGTGTCATCCTCCACTCCCGCAGCCTCCGCTGCAGGCCTTCCTACCACTTCATCGGCAGCCTGGCAGTGGCAGACCTCCTGGGGAGCGTCATCTTTGTCTACAGCTTCGTTGACTTCCACGTGTTCCACCGCAAAGATAGCCACAATGTGTTTCTGTTCAAACTGGGCGGGGTCACAGCCTCCTTCACCGCCTCCGTGGGCAGCCTGTTCCTCACGGCCATCGACAGGTACATATCTATTCACAGGCCCCTGGCCTATAAGAGGATTGTCACCAGGCCCAAGGCCGTGGTGGCATTTTGCCTGATGTGGACCATAGCAATCGTGATCGCTGTGCTGCCTCTCCTGGGCTGGAACTGCAAGAAACTGAAATCCGTTTGCTCAGACATTTTCCCACTCATCGACGAAACCTACCTGATGTTCTGGATCGGGGTCACCAGCGTGCTGCTGCTGTTCATCGTGTACGCGTACATGTACATCCTCTGGAAGGCCCACAGCCACGCCGTCCGCATGATTCAGCGTGGCACTCAGAAGAGTATCATCATCCACACGTCCGAGGACGGCAAGGTACAGGTGACCCGGCCGGACCAAGCCCGCATGGACATTAGGTTGGCCAAGACCCTGGTCCTGATCCTGGTGGTGTTGATCATCTGCTGGGGCCCTCTGCTTGCCATCATGGTGTACGACGTCTTCGGGAAGATGAACAAGCTCATTAAGACGGTGTTTGCATTCTGCTGTATGCTCTGCCTGCTGAACTCCACCGTGAACCCCATCATCTATGCTCTGAGGAGCAAGGACCTGAGACATGCCTTCCGGAGCATGTTCCCCTCATGTGAAGGCACTGCACAGCCGCTGGATAACAGCATGGGGGACTCGGACTGCCTGCACAAACACGCAAACAACACAGCCAGCGTTCACAGGGCTGCGGAGAGCTGCATCAAGAGCACGGTCAAGATCGCCAAGGTAACCATGTCTGTGTCCACAGACACGTCTGCTGAGGCTCTGTGAGCCTGACGCCTCCCTGGCAGCACAGGAAAAGAAATCTTTTTTTTTTTTTTTTTTCCCTTAAAGCTCAAGATCTAGAAGAGTCTGTTGTCTCATCGGTTATATTTTTTTAAGTTTACCATGCTCAGTGAAAAGGTGATTGTCACCGTGATCATTTATCAGTTCGCTAATGTTTCAATAGTGTAGGTACTCAAACTCCATTCTCCAGGGGTTTACAGTGAAGAAAGCCTATTGCTTAAGTGACTGATCGGTCCTTCAAAGTCTCAATGAAATAGGAGGGAAACCTTTGGCTACACAATTTGAAGTGTAAGTACCCATAGAAAAATATCATCAATGAGTAATGCCTTTGTAACCACAACTTTCATTATAATGTGAAATGTATTTGTCCATAGTATCAGAGATGTCCATTTTTATAACAGTAATAGTACTAAAGTAGAGATATTTTGTAAAATGTGTTGTGTCCTGTGAGATGTGTATCAGTGTTTATATTATGTTATTTATATTTGTCTAATTCAGCAAAACTGAAAGGTAGACTTTTATGAGAACAATGGAACACACAGCAGTGGATGTATGCCAATGAGACTCCTTTTTTTCTATATTATTGCCCATGATATAACTTAAGAAACCTTAATATTTCTTCAGATATCTCTATTTGACACTGAAATAACCATAAAGATTTATTTTTCTGTTAATACGACAAGAAGAATTTGAAGACTTCAAAGTATTGAGCAGAATTCATTGCCACTTATAAATTTATTAGTCCTGCATTTTCATAGGAGGACATTTATTATCTTCTGGACTATAGCTGTTCTGTTGAGTAATGGATTACAATCAGAATGGAAGAGAGAAAGCATATTGACTCTTTTAGGGTGACATCTCTGACTTTCTTTAGCCTTTAGCTATTACTGGATCTCTTAAGACAGCATGTGTCAATCTTAATGTATATTGTTACCACTGTGCAGTTGCTGTTTACTTGAAGAGTATTGTATTCTTATATTCCAGGTTTAAGTAGATTTCATGCCTGGGTGGCCAAACAACAGTCTTCTGGGGTGTTTGTTTGTTTGTTTGTTTTTTTATTGAAAAATATTGTCTGGATCAGTAAAATTATACTATGTGTGAATGTGAATATAAATGTATGTATGTGTGTATTTCTATCTTGTAACTGTTACAGTAATGTCATAAAGTGAGAAAACTGTGACCAAGTGTAAACTGTATCACTTGCTGCACTCTTGCACATGAATTCAGTTTCTAAAATTGAGTTCTTCCAGAAATCTCTTGATAGGAATAGTGACTGTAACCATTCAGAAAATCCCCACCCCCAACCCTCCCTAAGAGATTGGGTCAAGTATTACTGAATTGATCTTTAGGTATTACATAAGACCAGTGTTTAGCAAGGAGTAATCAATGACAGACATTAAAAAAAAAGGCTTGTATTTATAATATTATTGGGAAATGAAAGTGTTTTGGTTTCTGAGCACCCAGTATTGATCAGATCCATGGAGATTTAAGTCATTAAAAGGAAGATTGTTCTACAAAACAAAACAAATGGGAACATTTTTCACTTGTGTGTGTAGGTAATGCCATCCTAGTTTAAGTAGTACTGTACACATCACGATGAAGTAGGACTGTCACACCTGGCCCATGTGGCTAAAAAGGCCAAATCAGACAGTGGATGAGACAGAAAAGGGCAGCAAAGAGCTGACGCACTTGGGATCAGGGCCTAGAAAACACGCTGCTGCTGTGCTTCACCCAGATGCCCTTGGTGGCAGCCCAGTGCTCGGCTTTGTCTGGGTGGGTTTGGGTTAAGGAATAGACTTCCCTGCTCTAGGCCAGCAAGATATGCTAAAACATGAAGATGATGTGCTCTGTTTCTTCTTATGACTCAGTCTTGTACCCCTTACTGATGCCATGGATGCTCAGAGTTGGGCCCTTTTCCAGCAAGGAATGATACTGCTTAAGAAGCCACTTGACCCTGAAAAATTTTACCTACAATCTCTTCTCCTCATACAGATAAATCATGACTCCTACAAGGCCCCAAGGCCTACATAGCATGAAGGGAAGTGGAGAGCTAGCATCTGTCTGGTGATTTCTAGCTCTCAAAATACCCAAGGAGCCTGATGGGACAGTGGCCCTTTTGCAGTTTATGGTCTAAGGCAGAGTGAGGCCTGTGGACCAAGTGGAGGTGCTGTCAGTTGGCCATCCATCCGTACAGCTTGAATCTGCCGGCTGGTTCCCCCATTTTACCTCGCTGTGATATGCAGATGAGGGCTCAGGGTGCTGGAGATTAATAAGATCTCTTTAGAAGGAA
Organism: Cheirogaleus major; assembly: GCA_963574435.1. Classification (NCBI taxonomy): domain Eukaryota; kingdom Metazoa; phylum Chordata; class Mammalia; order Primates; family Cheirogaleidae; genus Cheirogaleus; species Cheirogaleus major. Next base: position 25,173 of record CAUYPO010080299.1, on the reverse strand, counting down.
AGATGATTATTTATGAAAAAAACTCACCAGGGTCTAGTTTCCATTTAAGAATTGCCAGTCTTTTGTCCTGGATCACCCTGAATATTAATCCACACATCTCAGATCTCGCCAGGCAGTACCAACTCTCTTCTCACAGCTATGAAGACCTAGTGGAGATGACATTCTTGTTATAGGTAGAAAAACTTCAGGATTCATTTTTGAAACTGTATTTGTGCATATGCAATGTAAATTTTATAGTGTGTTGTGCTTTCAAGATCTAAATCATATATAAACAATTAAGGGACAATGGGGCTGACAGCACTAAACTTGGTGCTTATTGATATTCTAAGAAATATCTGTGAAATATCATCATGTATGTGTTATACTACCTTCATTTAAAAATGTTTAAAATTAGTTGGATTCACTTTGACATTTTTCATATCATTTCCTAACCCAAGTGACTAAAATCTTCTTTTCAATTAATATACTCATCAGGATGAACATTTGTTAGTATTCATTAATTAGCCCCATAATTAGCTCCATTAATTTAAATATGATTTAAATTTAAGTAAGTTTTATAAGGTCTGACATCAGAGGCATCTACTTTCCTCTGAGGATAGCATGTTTGTCCTGACCATGCATTTCGCCATCACACATGTCTTCAAAAAGGGCCAAATTCCCAACCTGCTCACTTTCTTCAGAGTAATGATAAATCAGTCCTAGACTAACAGTTTCATTCAGACAAGGAAAGCTGTCTCCAAGAACCTCTAATTTTTTATTACATATGAAATATATGTAAAAGAAATATGGATCTGGGAGGTGCTGCAGACACCTGCCTACATTTGAGATGATTCCCAAGCCTGCCCTTCAGTAAGGACTATCTATCTAGTATTAAATGTTAAGGAATTTTTGCCGCCTAAACCGACTCCGCAGGAAATATGCCCAACCACCAGATGAGAATTAGGCCCTGGATGAGTAGCACTCTAGTTACTGTCCTGTTGATTAATTTCTGCCATTCCATGTCCATAAAAGAGACCACCAATATCATGCGCAAAATTGGATTTCTCAGACTCTAGCTGTACATTTGTATGATATTTTACAATCTCCTAAATACTGGACAGTGGCTATTAACAATTGTCTTGCACTGGCCTTCTGATGAAATGTTAGCAATGCCTACTGTAATATAGACAACACATTCTATCTACTGATTTGGGCTGAATGTATGTAAATAGGTTTTCAAAAAGTTGGATGTTTAAGCAGTGGCCTATTAATCAGTAGTTTTCAGATAGGAGAGTTTCTTTACATTGCTGTGGCGTCCTAAAAGCTATCTTCATGTAAACTTACTATACTAGGCCTACTGGGGACCAGATTCCCCAAGAAAGGAAACCTTTTCTTGTAATAGTATGAATCAAGATACCAGATTATCTGGATTCTTATTTCCAATGTTTCAAGTGGAAAACAACTCTTTATTGTCTGTAAATCTAACGTGGAACACAACTCTTTATTGTCTGTAAATCTAACATTATTACTTTCCCTCTTAGAAGAATATTGTATTGTTAGGTGTTTGTTGATCTGGTAACATCATTGCAGCCACTGCAATATCTTCGTTAGTGATATGTATAATACTTTGTATACAAGTACTGGTAAGATTGTTACTAAATGTAGCTTCAGTCATTAAATTACTATAGCGAAGTAGTACTTCTGTAATATTTACAATGTATTAAGCCCATAGTATATTTTATTTCAATGATGTAATTAAACTGTTATTTATTCAAAGAGAAAACATCTCATCATGTCTATTGTCCAAAATTACCTGGAATAAATAAAAATTCTAGATTATCATGAAGAACATGAAACACCTTTGATTCTGCCTTATTTCACAGTCTGATGGTAAAATACTAGGGATTTAATTTCTAAAGGATTGATGAACAACTGATTTGTTCCTCAAAAAACACTTATGACTTTATTTGAATACTGGGGACAGAATGATTACTATATTCATTTTTAACATAGAAAAAACACACGAAAGACCATCATTTATACAATAAAGCATAACAGGCTACCACACCTTTTAAAAGCATTATTTCATTAAAGATTTTAATGATTTTGCAGTAAATTAAAACAAATGCATTGTTCACAATGTAGAAATTAAATTGGGACATAGTAAAATATAAATTTGAAGAGTTTATAAACATCATCTATTCTGAACCACATAAAAGAGATAAGTGCTTTTCAACATAGTTTGTAAAAACGCAAATTATTTCTATTTGAGCAATAAGAGAAAATACCTTTCAAATTTTATAATGAAGTAAAAAAAAGCATTACAATGAACTTTAAATATAATTACTATCTGAAATAAAATACATTTGCATTCAATTTTGAAAGGTTTTAAAATTTTTAAATAACGAATTGGCCAATATCTGAAAATAGATTATGTTGAAATATTGACAATAGGTTATCTTTGTTTTTTAATAACTATAGTCAAAATTGATCATTCTGCCTCTTTTAGTAAACACTGTGACTAGCCGCATAGGCTGAATGCTTCTAACAAAAAGCAAATGATATGTATTCCTAGCTCTTAAATTTTATAATAGGACTTGATGGGAAAAAAGATACTTATTTCAGTATATTTTTTTTGTTTTGAGACAGAATCTCGCTCTGTGGCCCAGGCTAAAGTGCCATGGCATCAGCTTTGCTCACAGCAACCTCAAACTCCTGGGCTCAAGTGATCCTCCTGCCTCAGCCTCCCAAGTAAATGAGACTACACAGGCAGGCACCACCATGCCTGGCTAATTTTTTCTATTTTTAGTAGAGACAGAATCTTGCTCAGGCTGGTCTCGAACCCTTATCTCAAGTGATCCTCCTGCCTTGGCCTCCCAGAGTGCTAGGATTACAGATGTGAGCCACCACATCTGGCTCAGTATCTTTATATAGCTTTTAAAACCCAAAAACTGATCCCCAATCAATGATACGCATCACCATCTATATTGAAATATATATTGAGAATGATGTAGAAACAAAACCAATTGAGATATGCAGAAAATTCAGTTTTCCCCATGGATAGCTCCAACTGGAAAATTTCCACCCTCACTTCTAGAATATTCTATGGTTAAAGTTTTTCTTGGATTGAAGATGATACATGTGAAGTTCTTGGCTCCATATCGGATTATAAAAAGTGAACAATACACATCACTATTGTTCCTCAATTCCCTGTCCCTGGAATGCTAACAAGGGATATTTGGAGTGTCTCTATCTGGATAGCTTAAGAGATGATGAACATGTGGAATGGTTGGGCCTCCTACCATCTTAGAAGTGCAGGTCACTGGGCTGCTGTCTTAACCACTTCAAAAGTTTCTGGGTAAGATTAAGTAATGAATATGTAGGGTTTGTAAGATGTATAGTTTCCTGCAACATATCCAAAGGAAAAGGGAATGATGAGAAGAAACTGGCCAATGGGAAGAGTGATTAAAATATTACAGTTGCAGTCTTTGAGAGGATAATGAGACACTGCAACTCTCCAGTATTAACTGCAGCACCTCACTCGTTGCACATGCTCAAATATTTGTAGAGCAAACAAATGATTTTTCTCTTAACACTAAGAAATAGATGACTAATGTAGAACTTCGGGTGTTTATTTTACTAATAATATTAAAATTCTTTAAATCTTTGGGTAAGCCTGATCCATTTGAAAAATGTTCATGTGTTCCTTACTGAGTACACAGTCTTTCTGGCTAACATCAGAATCATGACAAATGTCAGAGATGCCCAGCTTGGACTGACAGAGGCGGCTGTTGTGCTGGAAAGAACGCTGGAGGAGGAATTAGTGGACCTGGGATATGGTTCCAGATCACTCACTTTCTAGCTGTTTGGACTTGGACAAGCTGCAACCTCTGATTCGGTTTTCTCATCTGTAAAAGTGCCAGTTCTGAAAATAGCAGTAGCATCAGATGATATAAAATGTTGTGAAGAGCTTTGACAACTGTAAAGTCTTATACCAATGTAATGTATTAGAATGTATTAGAATTAATCTGTGTTGAAATACTTCATTTCACCTTAGTTATTCAGTTAATGTCTTCACCAGTTTTTTAGCTAATGATCAGACATAAAGAGCTACATTTTGCTGTGTCCATCGAGTGGCAGGCATTGTGCCAGCACCTTACATACATTCTTTAATTCTCACAGCCACCCTGTGATGTGTTAAGTTCATGGCATAGGTGAGAGGAAAGCTCAGTGAGGTAGAGACCAGATAGCTAAAGTTAGAACAGGCCTTCCTGATTCCAAAGCCCATATTATTTTTATTAAACAACAGTGCCTCTTTTCATTCACTTATTATTCATTTAACACATTGACTGCCACACTAGAAAAAAATTTTTTTCCCTTGGGGCCACAGTGTTTTATTACAAAAATAGAACGAAAATTTCAAAAACAAAATTATCCTTTCTGATTTAATGGGAAAATTTAATGAAAATGAAATTTGTTGACTTCTATTCATTTAATCCACATTTTTAGAATTAAAATTTTCAATATTAATTATTACCATAAAAACATCAACAAGTAAAATTTTCATGAACTAACTGCAGGGTTTTGCCCAAGTTTTTTTTCACGAGGTCCCGGGCTCAAAACTAGTGTGAGTTCAATACAACTCACATGGCAGTGAATGTGTTAAAGCCATACATTTCATAAGTGTTTATTGAAAACTTCCTATGTGCTAGCAAATTTAAAGACGAAAAACACTACCTCTACCTAACAGAATGTCTAGTAAAAATAATACTCAAAGTTCTAGTGTTTTATAGTACATTTCTACAATGTAGGATCAAAGAGGTCAAGTGTCTTGCCCAAGTTCATATAGTAGTAAGTTGCATTTCTTTAGCTCAAATCCAGATCTTTTGGCTCTAAACACTCACCACACCACATTGCAAGGGAGCATGGGGTTTAATGAGGTGCATGTTTCTAACCAGGTACTTGCATTTTCTTTCTTCATTTTTCAAATAGCAGCAATTCAAAAACTTCAGCAAGTCCATTTTGGATGTCAAAATAAACTAGATTTGTGTTCTTTATTACTTGCCTAGTATGAATTATAGGGAATATACACTCACTTTGGGAAGTTGAAAGAGTGGCTGAGGGGAAGTTAGATTTATTTTATACCCAGAGCTGGGCACTACAAATAATTCTTATTCCCACCTATAGTAGCTGTTTTTCCATCCCTTTGACCACTTCCTACAGGAAAAGTTTGGTTTTAATTGATTTAATTAAAAAAAAAACTTGCCTTTTGTTTTTAGCTTGTACATAGAATAAGGGATCCAGGATATTATACTCTACTAGTCAATGAAATGGAACTTTTTAAAAATTATAAAATACAATTTATTGAATATTTACTGAGAACCTACCTTGAACTTGGCATTGATAACAATGGTTAGTATCTCATTTATTGTGAGATACATCATCTCACTTAATCTTCTCAACCCCCCTGTTGATAACATTATAGGGGAGAAGTTGCGATGTGATGGAGGTGACAGGGGAGCGATGTAAGAGAGTATGGTATGTCCAATGAATGACACATAGTCTCGTGTGGCTGGGCTGTGGTACCTGAAGGAGAGTGATGAGGATAGGGGCCTGGGGTCAGATAGATAACCAAGTGTCATAGCTGCTAAGGAGATTCATTGTTCTTGCTGCACCTGCACCATGATTTACAGATGCCCGAGCAGATTCATAATATTAGTCTAAATGGTCAAAATGTAGATAGCCTTTTCCCTAGTACTGCTAGTTCAAAGGGTTTTGTACAAAGCATTATATGCGTATGTAAAATCATCAGTTCCTGCTTGGCCCAGTAGGGCACCCCGAGGTGGGGATGGGGACTCCATATCCTGTTTCCTCATTAGCTGGCCACATATTTTCCCTCTTGATGACATTACTGTCACTGCTAGAAAGGGCATTATTCACTTGGAACAGAGGGACATCAATTAGCTCCCCAAACAGAGCAGTCATCAGTCACAAAGTGTGCTTGGTCATTATTCACCTGGGCTGGGGCAAACCCTCTGATCTCAAGATGACAGGGACCGTATTGAACGCCAGCCCTTGGGGCTTCAAACCCTCTGCCCTCCTGCCCCCTTTGTAAATAAGATTATTGCTGCTGCTACTGCCTGGTTTGCCTGAAGGGACACAGAAATCCTTCAGGGAACAAATAGACAAGGACTAAAGTGGGGGTGGGGGGAATCTTTTGAACCTGTCCAAAGCAACCCAACCCTACACCTGACCCAAGTGTAATTATTTCACTCATATTGAATAACGCAGACTGCTTTTCAATTAGGAGTGTGTGGGAGGAAAAAACTGAAGACATCTTTGGATTACACTACAGGGAGGAGAATAAAGCTTTAAAATATTCTGACATTAACCTTTTTCCAAATGAATTGCATATTTTACTGTTTTTCTGAAGATTTCACAATACATATATTCACAAAATTTCTTTGTGTAAATTTTGTGGCTTTTTAAGAGAGAGAGAGAGCTTTGCCATGTATTTTTTGACAGATTTTATTACTTGCACTTACAAACCTAAGTAAGTGCTTCATTCAAAATCTTTGATTATTCTAGAAAGGGACACAAACCTTTTAACTGTTCAATTCAGCCTCTGATTGCTTGTCTTGTTAAATCCCAATCTTTCTAACCTGGGTGGCTATGGGCAATTTATCTTACCCAGTCATCCAATGTGAATATTTTCAAGTGCTAATCCCTTCCCACTGATAGGGGAAAGCCTTTCAAAACATCCTCCATTACTTAACAGAGGGAAAACCCCTACGTATTTCATCTTTATTCACCTAAATTAGATAGATCTGAATATCCCTTGTAATAACTTGGAATAGGTCACACTCACTACAAAATGCCACTGTCTCCCAGGGACAGCCTTTTAAGAGGGATGACAGTGATGGGACACCTGGCTGTTGCAGCAAATGTGGTTCAACAAAGACCTTGGCACAAGTTGCTCCTCCCAGAGAGGAGGAGATGGGGCCCATGTGAACTTATTTCCCCCAGAGACCCAATTCTTAGGGTCATTACAATGTCCAAGTGGAAGGACAAAAGCAGAGTGCATACATGAAGGGAGTACTGTCGGACAGTGTTTTCTTCAGCCACAATTCTGATCAATCCCAAAGCATGAGAACTCTTTGTTCTAATCACATTATGTCCAAGCAGAGGGAAATAGGAAAAGAAATATTGATTCCTGGAAACTGATTATGAAAGTAAATTCTTTAACAAGGTGGCCCCAGGAGATGTCTGAAGTAGAACAGGAAGCGTTTTGAGGCTTTGTGTGCATAGTAACAGACTATCCTTGGTGCTTGGGAGCTAAACAAACAATACTATGGTTCAAATGTGGTGTCCACCCTTGGAATCAGCTTCCAGGGCTCTCTATTTTAATTGTTCCTCCCCTGTCTCATTGAATAGGTTACTAACTGATAACTGCCTATAGAATTTTTATTTAGACTCAGAGCCAGAATAAGCTCACTTTTTATTTATAAATGAGCACATGCCTAGCCTTTTAAAGGTTAAAGGAAAACCAAAAGAGCTTCTAGGCCTGCATCTAAGGATACTTAGGCAACCAAAATATGAATTCTCATTTTAGGTGCAAAGAGGAGAATGAATACCAAAGCCAAGGGAGAGTTGTGAACCAAAAGACTTGGCAACAAGCCTCAATGCCGTTGCTCTCATTTCTATCATCTCTGACGGTAAATAGTACTTCTAAAAAGCAAGTTCTCTCCTTTATGTCCAGGGCTAGACTATTCAGAGTGTACCTAATGGATGTCAGGCAGTAAGCCAAGAGAAACTCAAACAGCAAGCAAAAGCAGATTTACTATGCTTTAAATATTTTTTTCCCCAAAATCTGGCTTATTTTTTATGGCACTATATGTTTGTGCTAGAACTCGGAAGCTGTCTGCACAAATGACAGCAAAGACAGAGCGATCATCTGGAAAATGGGAGCCAAAACCACTAGCGTTTGTCTAGAAATAGGAGAGCAAAGATGGGGTATACACAGCAGAAAAGAGTATGAAATTGATATGTCAAAATTAACTTATTCTGACTCTGGGTCTAAATGAAAATTCTGTAGGCAAGTGATTAAAGTATTTGCAAAGATACCAGATTTAGAAACTTAAAAACAAATATGTAGTCCTTTCTCACCCAAATATACATAAATACAACAACGAATAGATTTAATATTAAGCCAAGCAGAAGCTTCTATATAAGACTTTATGAACTGATTAGTTTATAAAGTCTACTGGCTGATTAGTCTACTTGCTTTTTTCCTACACGTGGAGAGTGAGTTTTCAAGACGTATAGAGACCTAATCAGGGGTGGCCTATTGAAAACTTTGTGTTCAATTTACAACGAGCACTTCTTAGCATTGTAAGTGGAAACGCCAGGCAGTTTATGTTTCCCTGGGAGAATGAGTCCCTTCATCGACCAGATATTCAATGAAAAGCATCTTGGCAGATTTAGCTATACAGGTGTTTTAAGACAACTTGATATATTAAAATTTAAAATCATAAAAAAGAAAAATGAGGAGAGAATTATTTCCTCACGTAAATACTTTGCACCTGCAAACAAGCTCATAGTGCTGTGAGCCCTGAGTTGTCAACTCTGCTGGTAGATTTAAAATGTAACTAAATGTTTTTAAATCCAATTTACAAAAACTTTTCAGAAACAACTCTGTCATTCAAAGTGAGATGTTTTTACACTTTAAACGTTTTCACCCATCCTACCTTCTAACCCTACATAAGCATTTCTTGCATATTTTTGTATTCTGTAACCCATAATTCTTTGCCACAGCATGATAAGATGGCCTGAACGTGCTCAGCTCTTCAGGTCTAAGGACCCCTCTACAAATTTTCAATTGCATTAGGGATATAGGCAAACCCCAGCTATTCACAATAATAGTGGATGGGAATAGACTGAGTAATGAAATCCATAAATAATCCCCAGATCCTCAAATCCTTGATAGCCAAGTATGAAACATTCTGTCCTCATCAAAGATTTTGCAACTGATGCTAACAAGTGGGAGAGAAGGCTGATTAATGTCTGATGCCTTCTCTCGCTGACCTCTGTCTGCTGACAGAAATAACAGGCAGGCAAATGGTCAGAGAGCAGGCAGCACCAGGCTTGGGAGCAGAGACACTCTGCAGACTGCATAATTAGCTCCTAAATAACAAGGAGAGCACAATAAACAAGGCAAGGCAAACCAGAGTGGATTTTATTTCTATTCAGCAATGATTTTGTCCATGTCCTTTGCATGTCAAGAAGACTAAGCACCTCAGCCTAACACGATACCTTGCATTCTCTCCCAAGTCTCTCCAGAAAGGACATCATCACCAGCTACTTCCTCAGGCAGTGGCTCCCTAATGCTGCAGAGACTTGGCATAAAGGATGCCATGCCGGAGTTCAAGGCCTGACTTAGTAGCTGCTTTTGATGTTGGCTGTACTTCCACCCTACCCCTTACATGAGGCCCCAGTAATCCTTCTCTGGGATGGTTTGCAGGGCCTATAGACTAGCATTTTGATTACATTAGATCACTTCTTTGCCCACCCCTTAAGCCTTTAAACTACTGTATTAACAGAAGGTTTTATTCGGGAGGGCTTGGAAAATGAGATAGCAATGTAAGTAGTGTCGGATGGACTATGTCCTCCCATGATCCTCCAATAGGGCCCAGTTCTTTTATTTGAATCCACCCCAGGAGTTTGCTTGCATCCTCCCTACCCACCTCCAAGTGCACTGACAGCCTCAAGGATTTGAAAGGGAAAGTGGCAAACCTTTGCTATATAGCTGAATTGCTTGGAGAATTCTTTTAAAAATATGATTCTGTCTTCCGTGATCAAATTCAGTGCCACCTAACTCTCCCCAGAGCCTCCTGGTGACTCAGTAGCAGTCAATCTATGTGCAAGGAATTCATACATAATGTCAAACTCTTTGCAATATATATTATTTTTTATTTTTCCAAAGATCACATATATGCAAAGAATTGAGGCACTGAAAATTAAAAAAAAAAGTTGATTCCCAGTGGATTTAGAGGTATACTTGAAACTTCTGCATGTAACTGATACCTCTATTTTAGTCCAAACTTGAGATTTAATTTTGAGAATCAATGCAATATAGGTTGAAAAACTTAGGTTGTACATCAACATCTTTTTAAATAGAACAGGATTATACAATAATTCCCAACTCTCATATACCGTGTTATGAAATTTTGGTATAAGTGCTTATTGCTACATTGTCCTTGACTTCTTAACCATGCTAAAGCACTGTGCAAAGACAAGATTGTCTTACTCTATCCCTTGGTGATAGTTGGCATGAATCAACCAGAATTTGTTTGTTGATTTATATGTGTAATTCCCTAATTTTGAATATCCATTATGGTTCTTGCCAAGTATCACTTCTTGCTCCACGAATGACTATTTTTACCAGATCCTGTGAGATATGAAATCACTCATAAAGGTGTTAGGCTAGAGAAGTATAGGTGAGAAGAGCCTTCTACTAAACAGTATTTATCTGTGTATTTTATGCCATATAGGACTTGTTTACAAGGCAGGGAAGTGTTAACTGCACAATGAGAGGAATGGGTGGTTGCTAAGGAGAAGAGATGCTGTGATTTATCCAGTTAGAAATTAATTCAGATTAACAAGATCCTTTATTAGAATGCAAACACCCTCTTGGCACACTGAAAATATCAGTCATTTATACCTTAGTGTAAATTCTTTCTAATTATAGCTTCAAATATATGTATTTTTTAAACAATCACTTTTACCTCACTTACTATGGGCTGTGCCTGTTCCAAATGCTTCCTAATTCAGTATTAGCTGATCTCATAATATTGATCGGAGTGTTCACCTGCTATACTCAGGATAGTTCTTTCTCAACTTTTACAAATTGTCACAGCATGCATAGAAAATGTTATTTTCATAATATGCTAGCATAAACTACTGAAGCTGCTCATGGCTGAAACTCACTGGCCTCAGGCCCTACCTCACCACTCTAAGGACTGAGAGAAATAATCCCACACTGCCAGAGCCTATTTTTCACACATCGGTTGAGAATGTCTGACTTAGGAAACTGAGATTTAATTTGATAATTGTACAGAATATAACATTTTGGAGGATAAAGCATATTTTGGGGGGAGTTAGAAGACTTTGAACAATGAGAGGGTAGGAAGAAGTATGTGGATTCTTTTAATCTGTCTGAACGTGAAGCAAGGATTTTTCTTCATCAATTGTTAGGGTGTCATTAGGTAGATTTAAAAGCAACATGATTCTGGTATGTAGGGAGGAGATCCTTTAATCTATGATAGCATATACATTTTCTTTGTTTAAATAATTTATTTCTACTATGTGGATCCTGATCTATTGTCAACCTCCACTTCAGATAAGACGTAGGCTCTTCTGGTAATTCTCCTGTGCAGATCTTGGTCTCATTTATAAGATCTGTAGCCTGCTTTCACCACCTTAATCTAATGCCTTTTAAGTTTCCAGCTCCATCAATGAAATAAGTGCTTTTTCTGCATTTGGAATTTCAGTTCCTAAATAAAATATTATAGTAAGTCATTTTTCCAAATAAAAATGGTTAAAAATGATTTTGATGGGCTGCAATGTGAGAAGTTCTATATTCTTTAAAAGTTAGTAATAATGTTGTCATTCACATATATGGCTTTTTTTCCTACTTGAAAAGTGTTTTCCAATAATTTATTAGTTTCACTCAATTGAGTGCATTTGCCCTTTGATCTCCATGGTTCTTATTGTAGGCACGTTCTTCTATTTCCCAGTAATAACTGGTGTCATGTCAGAACCTTTCATTTCTGTTTTAATTGATACAATTCTTTGACCCAAGAAGTCAAAAGTCATTTACAAACAAATTGATTTTTAAAAACTCATCAGGCAATAGTCATTACCTGTCATTTACAGCCTAGATACTATCATTTACAAATGTAGATACTAGAATCACCTGAGAATTTCTTAGCTTTAAGGTCATGTACAAATACATAGTAGACTTGAGAATTAAAACATTCTAGCCACTATAATATCCTCCTTAAACAATGCATTGGTGATGGGTTTGGAAATGAATGGTAACTAAGGGGGAGACAAATATTCTTCCAAATTAAATCAATGCATTGAAAATTCCCTTAGTCTCACTACATAGTATGTAAATTTGCAGAATAACTGAGGTTAAGTGCAAAGTTTAGAATATAGAGGCTCCTCCACCTGTGGCAGGTTAGACTGTAAAAATCTACTGCATCCCTTTTTCCATAAACCCAAAGAGATTCAGAGGCAGTTAAGAGTATGGGGTTTTAGCTGATTAAAAGAATAAGCTCTGAAGTTCGAGTGCCTGGGTTCAAAACCCAGTCCCACCACTTTGTGATTTTGACTTCTTTCCACCTCTAGTTTTCCCTATTTGTATCTACCTTATACTGTAGTTTTGAGAGGCTATAAGAAATTACACATAAAGAGCAATGTGAATCAACCATGTGAAGCTTAAAAACTAATTATTCTCATCTTTCCTTATCATTATGAACATGTGTTCCCCAAATAACCAATTTCTTACAGTAAAAAATCTGTTGAGGGGGGTACCTTCCACCTTGATAACTCCTACCTGTGTCATGGGTTATTCCTTGGTCCATGGCGACCAATCCCTACCCTTATTGCCCCCACATATGGTATGACCTTGGGCAAATACCGAGGGAGGAGGGGCTGGACCTAGGGAATTCTCCACCCCTCATGGCAAAGTTTTATCAAGAGCACTTTCATTGTAGTTTTGTTCTAAAACAAACTCCAGACATGCTTCTGCATTTACATTAGGATGTTAGGCATCTCATTTAGGTTCCAATATTCTGGCCACATGCACAAAACGTTTTCCATATGTCAATCACTTTTTATCCTTCATCTGAAGGGAAGGCCAATGCTTCCAGTTGGGACCACATTCAGAAGCTGCCAAACAGGCAGCCCAGCCCTGGGCTTTAAAATGACCAGGAATCCAACTCACCCCTCCACCTCTACCCCCAAATCAAAATGCCTGCAGAACATTAAGAGGACGCTCTTTATGTTTGTTGTCAAGCAAGTGTTTTCTTACACTCTACAGATACAGAAGTGTAAAAGAGCACTATCCCCTTAATGAAGGATTTTATCTTCCTTTCTCCTTCTCTACTCTTCCCCCAGCCCAATACTGAGTCACCAAATGCTGCTTCCAGTGACCCTACCATTAAGGGAGAGGGATGTATTCTTGGCATCCAAATGCATTCCTCCTTGTCCTTTATAGATGGTGATTATGTCTGGTTAAAAGCAGAACTATTAGTACTATTCTTCAGGCACAGTGTGGGTTGACCTGGTTACCTAATAACCATGGATAACAAAATATCTATAGGAAAACTTCCTCCAAAATCACCTTTCAAACAAACTCTGGGTATGAAATGACCTGTAGACTAGCTTCAGCCCCAAAGATGCTGCCTCAACCTGGAACAGTTGTGAAACTTCAGTGAAGTCGGCAGCTTGCCTCTCCTTTGAGGTGGGCAGTCCCAGAAAGTGAACCAAGGACACGCCCTCAGGCTGTCTCTCCACAAACTGTGACATAGAACTAACCATTTGCTGTGGGCTGACCTAGACCTGTGGTAGCCCTGGGAAGGCTGATCATTTGTCATCCTTCAGAATGAATTTTCATTGGCTATTTCTTCAAGATATATTTAAGATAAATGTTGAGTATTACTCTGGAGGAGACTCAAAAAGGAAGGCCACAAGTAGTATTGTCCCAATTTGTATGCCCACTCACAAAATAAAAGCCCTGCAATTAACTGGATTTACTTTTTATTAGAAGGCACTCTATGATTTACCACTTAGGTACTTTAAGTAGCATAGAAGTGGCTGGGCAATGGGTGCAAGCTGTGGGATGTATTCTCGGCAGAGTCGGCCTGTGTGTGTGGCTGCCCCTTACTCCTGATCCTGGTTAGGGACCCTCTCCTTGCCCTTTGGGTGACTGTGGAGCCCCCTGCTGGAGACAGCAGGCTCGTATCCTATTTCCCAGAAGAGTAGTGAAGAGGGGAAGTCAGACTATAATTAATTATTGATTTATGTCTTAAGATTTTACCAAGATTCAATTTAAGAAACAAGGTCCTCATAAACTTAAATTAGTTCTCAGAAAAACCCATGAAAAGCTGAAGGCACAATAAGAGTACCTGGGGCACAGTAATTCTCAATGGCTTCATTCCAGGTGCTGTTAGGGTGTTTTCAACTACAATGAAGAGCTGCCTCCATTAAACTTGACAAATAAAAGCCTAGTGCAGTGCAGTGATTCTCCAATATTTGCTTGCATTAGAATCATCTGGAGCATTTGTTAAAACACAGATGCTGGGCCTAAGACCCAGAGTTTTCAATTTAGTAGGTCTGGGGTAGAAACTGAGAACTGGCATCACTGACAAGCCCCCCCCAGGTGCAGCTGATCAAGACAAAGCATTTTTCTCTGTCTTTTTAGGTGACACCTATTATAATTGTAATTAAGTTAAGGTGATGATTAGTCATTTTATATTTATCTTCTCCTTGAGAATGTTTCTTGAGGGCAGGAACTGAATCCATCTTGTTCATTACAATACCCCCAGTTCCTCATGCTGTTTCAAAATATTTTTTGCATGAATAAATGCTGTAATATTTATTACTTTCCTGTCTACTTCCATCTCTCTCAAAATCTTCTTTATCTTAATAAGACTAGCAGTTATAATAAGGGCTAGTGATCATTAAGTGCTTAAAACATACTACAAACTATGCCACGTGTTGATAGGCATAATCTCATTTAATATCACAATATTCTGAAGATTTTGTAGTACTGAGATACAGGGAGATTAAATAACTTGAGACAATTGTCACGACAGTAAGTACTAAACTATTGCTTCCCTCACACGTTCTAGTAAAAATTACCATATGCTACTCACGGTCTGCCCCTGCCTCCTTCTCTACTCTTTCCCTTCCCCCCACACCCAGCCATAGCTGTTTTACCAGGCACCTTTTCCTTTTAATGTCTTTTCCCTCTTTATGGGTCTAGAAAACTTCCTCTCTTCTTTCAAGACTCAACTCAAGCATCTCCAGCTCTACAAAGCTTTTTCTGACTGCCCTCTCTGCAACCCCAGAAGACAGGCTTGATCACTTCCTCATTTACAGCTTCATTGTACCCTATTCATTTATAACACTTCATTGGGTTTTGTTTTGTTTTTTTTCCACTATCGTTGGTCTGCCCTAGAGTAAGTGCTCCACAAGGTCAGGGACTGGGTAGGTCTTAACTGAGTTTGTCATCTTAGGAACTTAATACAGATCTTCACAGTGAGCATTCATAAATATTATATAAAATTCCATTATTCTCATAATATTTATTATTGTATAAAATTAAAAAATGCCCCTTTCTGATACATTAATATAACCTCTTGTCTCACTAAACTTTATCCTTTTTAGCATTTTTTATTTTAATCTCTATTTTCATTTCCAAAAGTTCCATTTAGTTCTTGCAAAATCTACATAGTCTCAAATTTATTATGTTCAAGATTTGGGTAGGTAATTTTCATTTGATTTTTATGTCTTGATTCTCCTTCATGGTGATTCATTTCCTCGTGTGGTTTGTAATTTTTTAATTTGTGAACTCATCTTCGGCAGGGCCTATTTTCCCCTGGAGATGCTGATTGCTCTGGATCTGGAAGGGGGGGAAACACTTTTGAGTCCTTTCAGATGTGTTTCCACTGAGGATGTCAAGTCATTCAATAGTGCAAAACCAGCGTCTAATGCTAATTTCATGGCTTAAATCTTCTGTACCACCCTAATAGAATGAATTCAGACTCTACACTTAAATTTGCCAAAACCTACATGTGGCTTTAAATTTCTCATAAGCAACTCTTCCCTCTTCTCCCAAGGCCTTAGACAAATAGTAAGCTTTATTTCTGTTTTTCAGAGCTGGTTGGCAAAGTTTCACAAATAGTGCAGTTTTTTGTAGTTCCAAGCTTTATGCACAGATTTATTTTTCAGACTCCCAACTTCACACAGGTCCAAGGCCATGTCTCCAGTCCCCAACATCTAAACCTTCGGTATATATCTAAGCTGAACCCCATGTGGGCAAGTGATATCAGCTCCTACTTACTGTTCTGGTTTTAGATTTTGTCTTAATTTCTGCCACTTAGGATTTCATTTTCATTTTTTTGGATTAAGCTATATACTAAATAACTGATGAAGAAATATTTTTCCAGCACCTGTATTTGTAATGATGTGAGAGTCCATTGTTGTCTTCTCGGTCTGCTGTGCTGCTGGAAGTCCACTCAAGTATTTTTAGAAAGTATTTTTGGAATACTTTCATATGCTTTCTCATGCCATCCACTTAATAACTCACATGAAAGATTAACCAGGTAGAAGGCCCTTTTATTCTAGGTAATTCTGTAGGTTTAAATAGTTGAAGTGAGTTACCTACAGCCCATTGGTAGTAAGTTGCTTGGCCAGTTTAAAAAATTCAAGTCTTCTAGTTTTAGCCTAACACTGTTTAAACTGAGGCTCATGGGTTCAATTAACATCTAGTCAAGGTAAACATGGCCCTTTGGCAGTCAGTCCTAAAAATGAGACCACCAACTTGCTCGTTGGAGGACTCTAGACCTAGGTTTATTCCTTGGACCTAACCTTGCTCCACTCCTCTCCATCCTTTCTCCTGAGTATTTTGGATTATATCTACCATTCTCACGTACACTAAAGCTATCTTTTCTACCCAGCTATCTTCTAAGCTGTGTCTCAAACCCCATGAATTTACTCCAAGCCTTCTTTGTCCATAAGAATCACTCTACCTTGCCTACCCACAGTGAAGGTGTTCACCTCCACCCTCCATTGCTCTGCTCCAACTCCATCTTTTTGGATGCACTCAGCATTCCCATCTCCTACCCAGTGACTGGAGCAAATTAGGAAGATAGGTGTCTCAGCCCATTTTGTGCTGCTATAACAGACTACCACAGACCGGGCAATTTATAAAGAACAGAAATTTATTCTCTCATAGTTCTGAAAACTGGGAAGTCCAAGATCAAGATTCCAGCATCTAGTGAGTGCCTTCTTACTGCATCCTCACATGGCAGAAGAGTGGAAGAGAGCGAAGCCACTCCCTTGTGACCTAAACACTCCCAACGCCCCACCTCCCAACACTGTCGAACTGGGGAGATCAAGTTGCAAACACATAACTTTGGGGGGCACACTCAGACCATAGCAATAGGTTAAATTTAAAGTGCAAGAGAATGATGGAAAGACCTGTGGGTCTACTAAAGAATTATGTGCCCATCATAGAAATTGTGCCTCTTTTCTTTGTTGACCCATATTTTCATACTCTAGGTTTCCCATGGGATAGAACTCTGTCCAAATGCAGGATGCTTGGACATGTCTTGGTGCCATGTCAAAATAACAAAGCCCACATGTGGAAGGGGGTCATGTAGACTACTTAGAATTGTCCCTTCCCAACACACCAAGTCCAGTGACCATGGGGACCCTATGAGAGCAAAAGTGAGGATCAGAATCCCAAATTAGAGAATTCACTTGGCTTACCTTTCCTCTACCTCAACTCTTTTCTTTCATTGAATCTCTTTGGTTCTTGAAACATTTGGCTTTGCATCTTGCCATTTTTTTTTTAAATTTAGGCTTTTGTGGAGTTAATGAGTTGTCTCCAACCGTTTTCCTTTGTTCTGACTACAATCTCTTTACACAAAAGTTCTGGAAACTTCAACCCTTTGAACCCCTCAAGTGAGAGAGAATAAGAAGCACTCTGTCAGCTAGACCCTAAAGGGCCCCACCCCCAGTCTTCCTTATATGAAAGGAGATCAAATCCTTCTAATCTTTGAACACCAACGAAATACTGAAAGAATAAATATTACAAAGGTATACATAACTTCTACACCAAACATTTTATCTTTACATTAGATAGAGGAAAATTCTACTCCCCACTTCCCCGTGCCCCCACAAAACAAACAAAAAACAACCAAAAAGCCTCCTAAAGCCAATCAAAACTCTTACTAGCTTCAGATTTCATTACAATCAGAGAAAAATAAAACTATTTGCAAATGGAAATCAGAAGCATAGACACTGCTGAGTATTAGCTTCAAAACATCTTGCTAATTAGTCAGCCTTTGTCATCTCCTTACCTTAGGTCAGTGTACGCAAGGGCAATCTATGTAGAAGCACTTGTTTTTCTGGGATTCGTTATTAGTAGTAAAACATGTTTGTGTCAAAATGGGATGTTTAAGGTTATCTTCTCATCAAAGATGACACTTGTCGCAGCATGACTGCCAGCAACGAGGGAGAGTTAATGCAAATATTTTAATATTACCATGTGTGCGATGTATTCCATTAGCGTCACAGAGCATTGGGTTAAATGCACTCTACCAGCATGTTATATCTCTACGGTCCCTTCATCCTCATGGGCCGTTGCACCAAAAAGAATGAAAGCGTCACCCAGCTGTGATCTGAGGAAATATAAGGATCGGAATGTATTCTTTTAAACTTTTATTATTATTTTTTTAACCAGTGAAAAGTACTCAAAAAGCTTAGATTAAGCAATGGGCAATTCAGTTGTTGACAATGCAGTGTTCAGGGTGCAAAGGTGGCTTAGAAGATTCCGCCCTGCTGTCATAATCTCCCTTATGTTCTCACATAGCCCCTTTAGACGGAGACTGTTGAGGAAAGCAGCTTGGGACATAAAGGTTGTTTTTCTTCTCCTTTGTCTCCTATCCATCGCAATTGCCTTTTGATAATTTGGCTTCTTCTCTGGGGACTCTCCAACTCTGGTCAGTAAGTGCAGTCTGAGCATCTGAGACTCGTGTTGGGAGAAACCAGGAAGGTCACAGACCATGACAATCTCCTCCAGCAGGAGTCCACTTATGTGAGTCTATGGGGGCAGTGAAGGATGTTGCTGATGGATGTTAGCTTGGCTGCTCCTGAAATCAAATGCCTTCTTTGGGATATAATATTGCTTTATTCTGGTACTCTGCAGGGTTTCTGTGGCATTGGGCTTTGTTTGAAAATTCAAAGAATTCTCCAATGGCAAGCTTGGCTGTTCTAAAAAATAACAAATTAAAAACCCAAGTGCTTTAGACACTACGAAAGCAAGTCACAAATGTCCCTGGTTTGCATTTGAAAAAAAGAAGAGAGATTGAATGTTATTTTAGCATCAAGGACAGCTGTCACCTAATGGGGTGAATTCCTCCCACAAAGAAAGTATAAACAATGGAAAATGCCAAGGTCTATCATTATGTTAGCAGGTTAAACTAAAATATATGTTCTAAATATTTTATTTTGTGATTGGTTTGATTTTATTACTTTGTAGGGGCTGCAGAAATGTGGAGAGAAAGGTGACTACTGCCTTTCTCTGGGTGCTGTAGTCCTATCAGTCATGTGAGGATCACCACCATTTGATCCCCCTGACTTCCCAGAGAGGTTTTCTCCAAGTATAATATGTATTGTTTTTACTTATGCATTGGATATATCACCCTCATCTAGCTGTCTCACTCACCACTGCACCAGCTTTGTCAATACCTGGAAATAACATTACCCACACAGTAGAGTCGTATTTCTATAGTCTGCTCTGGATGTGAATGGTCAAAAACATTCTTCCTGACAAGTCTCCTCAGAAAATAAGCATGGAATATATCACTTTTGCCTGGAAGGTGAAAGAGATTGGGAAGAGAGCCCTGAGCTATATGTTCTAGTCAAACTTTGCTCCTGCCATGGGAGGTGAGGTTGCTACAGAACTGGGGAGGCTGATAGCCCCTGCCTCGAGTAGGAAATGGGGCTTTGGAGCCCCAGAAAGAGGCGCCTCAGTGCACACTACACAAGCCGGCCTTGCCTTCTCACAAGGCAGAGAGGGAAGTCAGCAACAGCAATACCTGACATTTATTGAGTGCTTGGGATGTGCCAGGCATTCTAATCCTCACAACAACCTTTCTATAGATGGAGCAACTGCGGCATAGAGCAACTGAGGCATAAAGTGACAGCAAAAGGGGCATTTGAATCCAAGAAGCCTGCTGCAAGCTCATTACTCTTCAAATCTTATTGCATCTGCATTGAATGTCATTGTCAATGCAGAAGACAAAGATGCTAAGAAAGGTCACGAATTGATCTTTTGAAAGCACATACCAAGTACTAGATACTGTGTCTGGGGAAAAAGAGATAAAGACCTTTGTCTAACAGAATGAGCCAGGTAGAATAATGTTGTCATTGCTGCTGTTGTTGTTGTTGTGTGTGTGTGTCTAAAAGAGAAAGACAAGTCCGGTTCTTGTCAGAATTGTTTTCTTTTAGAGTCTCAGCTCTCCTTCACAGATGGGCCCTGAAATAACAGAGATGACAGCTGACATTTCAATCAGATTTATACTCATTGGGAGACCTTCTTTGTTTCTTTTCACTTAGTTTTGCATACTATGCATATATCTTCATAAGTAATGAATATATGCCTCTTCCTCAGATGCAGTTATTTTTTTTTTATCTCTGTTGATTCTCTTATCATCCTTTAATTCCTTTCTTTTGAAGTACCTTTTCCTTTTTTCCCTCTCAGCTCACCTCTAGGTGTTAGTTGCTTCTAGACACCACTTTAGTGACTATCAGAAGATCTCTTTTCAGGCTATGTTGAATACTGGAGCTCAGACTTCAGGGCCAGATGTTCTTGGATATTAGGTTCAGTGTCTGTGCCCTTGAATCATTGGTCTATGTCACTCCCAATCACCTGAGCAGGAAAATCACCTGAAGGGAGGCGAGGGTGAGACAAAGTTCAGATGGGGAGTCCTAGGAGAAGAAGAACTGAGGTCTAAGATTGGGGATAAGAATGTGCTGGACTAAAAGTCACCAAATGGCCTAGGAGACTCAGAGGAGGTTCCCTCAGTGGAGGTGAACAGGATGGTAGGAGTTCCTCCTGATGCGAGAAACCCATCTCGTCCTCCACCTTGACAGCACACACCAAGGGGCCAGTCTGACCCCTTCGACTTTATGTGAGGGTCTAGGACCTGCAAATATCAGTGCTGTGTTTGATTTGGAAGGAAGAAGCAAATACCACCAGGGAAGCAGGACTGACTATGTAACTTGTGGGGTCTGCTGCAAAATGGAAACACTGGGCCCTTTATTAAAAAAAAATTATTAAGACTTTCAAGACCATGACAACAGAGCATCATATCCAGCTTGGAGCCCTTCTAAGCATAGGCCCCGTGAGACTGCACAGGTTGCACATCCATAAAGACAGCCCTGCTGGGAAGTTCCTATGAAAGGAGAGGGATCTCTCTCCCTGCTAAAAAGCCACGTATTTCACAATTAATAATTGGGTTTTGCCTGTGGGCCCAATAAAGGAGAAGACATGTGATGATGATGGAAACTCTGTCGGAAAACTTGAGGAAAAATACAAATGTAACAAGCAACTGTCAGAACATAAAAAAAAATTCTGTGATAAAGTTGTATGAGCAGTTAAAAATCTCCCCAGTAGCAGAAAGTTATCGTCTCTGTGTGTTTATTTGGAGTTAACTCCAAATTGAAAGATATCTCCCTTGAGGCCACTAAGTTAAATTCAAAGGTGGAAAGAAAAAAGACAAGCATATTTTTTTGAGAGATTAGATGAAAAAGAAGAAGGAGTTGCTAGAAAAATGGGCAAGAAAGCATGTATATTTTGATATTTTGTGAACTAAAATAAAATCTTATGCTCCCCCAGCTGACTGAATGGACCCCTCTTGGCAAAGGGCACCAGAAAAGCCATAAAGCTGAATTGCTGGCCATGAGAAGGAAGGTCAGACATGCCTTATCATTTCCCCCCCACCCCTTGCCCCTTTTGGAGTTATTCTTTGTAACAATAAAATACAAAATCATTAACAGTCCTAAGGCTATCTAAGACAAAGGTTAAACCACACCTATAGGTCATCAATTTACTTAACAGATCACTTGAGTCTCAGTATATACATCCCATATATGTCCAGTACCTTGGCTCTGATTAATAGACTCCCATATCTTAACTTAAAAATCAAGTCTTTAGACAACGCTTCATTTCTTTAACCAGTTACACATCAAACACTCTTTAAACCCACCTATAACCTATAAGCCCCAGCTTGGAGATGTCCTACCTTTTTAGGCCAGACCAATGTATGCCCTCCATGTATTGATTTATGACTTTATATGTAATTTCTGTCTCCCTAAAATATATAAAACCAAACTGTAACCCAACCATGACAAGACCACTTGCTCAAGGCTTCTTGGGCATGGCTCTCCAGGCCATGGTCACACATATTTGGCTCAGAATAAACCTCTTTAAATTATTTTACAGAGTTTGAGTTCTTTTCCATTGACAATTTGTTGGTATCATGTGCCTGTGGGTTATGTGGAAGAGGGAAGAAGAAAAAAGATAACTGTAAAAAAAATGCAGCTGTATAAGCCAATGGACAATTAGTATAGGTTAAAGAATCCAATATTTAACTGCAAATGTTATTCTTAGGAAGAAAAATGTTTGATCAATTGAGTACATGGAAACTGAGGTGGGGTGGGATGGGCTGGAAGAGCTCTGATTAATTAGCTTGGAAATCCTTAAATTAGTAACTAATGAAAAACAAATTTGCTTTTCTCTCTCCTCATTAATTTGTATTATGTGAAGCAAATTACATTCACAATAAACAGTTAAGAACTGAACATTTTGTTAAAACAGAGGATACAACTGTGTTATTAAATAAATACACAGCAGTCTCTCTCAATTAGTTACTGTTGATAAAGTACAGTGAGATTCCTGGATGAAAGGTGCTATAAAATATATTATTAACATTCTCATTGTGGTTAAAATGACCACAGAGGAAAAAGATATATATGCTACACAGGAATGCATGTATGAGAAAGCCACCATCTGCATTTAAAAAGTTGATGAAAATGATTGTCTCTTGGTTCAAAGGGTCTGAAAGTCTCCCCTGAGAGAGTTACAAACGTATATACTAGGTCTGCACAATGCATCTCTAAAGGCCGTTCTGGGGTTGGTTAGGGCCAATAGGGGTCAGCGAGAACTGATTGACAGCTATGGTTTACACTGAAATTTTCCTACTTCCTGCCCAGCACCTGAATGGAACCGACAAGGATTTGATAAACGCACCAGGAGGATGGGAAGTCTGGTCAGTATCACTGGGCTTCTGATCACTTGGAGAGGCTAAAAAGGGAAACTCCCATCAACTCCTAGAATCTAGTCTCTGAAAGACCCTGGAAAGAATCTGGGCTCCCCCTGGAAGGGCTCTAAGAGTGGATCTCCAATAATAAAGCAGCAAGAAGACCAGGATGAGTGGGGTGCAGAAAACAGATGCAGGCAGACACGAGGGGCTCTGGGGACAAGGAGACACAAAGGCAATTTTGACTTTGAAGAAAGGTATAATTTTGGAATTGTGCATTTTCTGTCTCTGTGTCTCTCTCTCTCTCTCTCTCGTTCTGTGTATGTGTGAGAGAAAGTGTGTGCAGTGTGAACTGCAGGGTTTTGGCAGAAACTTCCCTTCTTTGGAAAGTACGCCTAAGGATAACATGAGAGGAGATAGGGCCTATTGGTTTCATGAAACAAGAAAGGAAACAAATACGTGAAAGCATAAAGTTGAATGCAAACAGGAAATAAACTCAGGGCATTTGTAGAGCAAGGAATTTGGCAGTTGTCAGAAGTCAAGATATGGAATCAATAATCAGGACTTTTAAAAGGCCATACGATTTTGTACCAATAGCTGCAGGATTGCAAGGCAACATGAAACTATTGACTCACATGGTTGCCACCCTAACCGTTTCCCTTTGTGTTGGAGTAAAATGGCTCCCTTTCGGCTGGCCCGAGTCCATGCCGCTTTAACTTCAGGAAGCGTGGTTGCAGTGATCAAGGATTGTTTCATTTTGGATTAAACGACGACGACAGGACTCTGAGCACAGCAGGCAGCATATGGGGCTTTTACTCACAGCAGGAGGCTGAGTGAGCAGGCCGGCCACTCCCAGGTGGCCATTCCCCAGGGCTCTGCACCTCATCGTGGGCTGGCCTTGGGATGTCCTCTGAGTATTAAGAAACAGTGAAAATGAGAAACACAAATGTATCCATGCTGCAACCTAATGCTCAAACTGAAAATGTAAAGGGGGAGGCTATTCAAAATGAAGTTGGAGGGGAAATCGGATAAGAAAGTCTAAAGGGTGCTGCACAGGTAACTAGAGATGGAGAGGGGCCGTACAAGTGGTGACTCTCAAGTTCCCTTCTATGCTCAGATGTCATAATTCCACAATTTTCTGAGGAATAGGAAGAAAAATATACAAGAGTGAGAGAAAAGCAAAGAATATAAGAAAAATCAGAGATTTAAAAATAGTTAATACTTAATTTGCACTTTCTACAAGACAAGTACTGGGCTATACATGATTTTTATTCTTTAATTCATACCACAACCCCATGAGAGTGGATCTCCAGTAGTAAAGTGTTCATGAGGCAGGGACTGCTCTCCTCTTCTTCTCCCAGATTAGGAAACTGGTGCTAAAGACAGGCACTCACCCCGGGACGCACAATTGGAGAAAAAACCCTGAATTTGTCTCACTATGGAGTCCTCACTCCCACTGCAATGCTGTACTGTCACCTCCAAATATGGACTGGAAAAGAAAGGGAAGAGTTGCATAAGTTAAAAGTAAAAGAGCAAAAGGATCAGGAGGTGAATGTTCTCAGGCTCTGAGAGTTTTAGGAGATGAGTTAGAGTAAAATGTTACCCATTAGTAAGAAAGGGTCACAAAATTTTTCAGATTAATTCTCAGGGCTAACAATTTCCTGCTCAATGTCTGTTCCCCCACATAGTGGAAATAACCAGCTTTATTGAATTGGACCTTTACTGAGCACTAAGGGGAATCTAATTGGTTGGAATTGTCTCCTTACAACTTGGGAGGTGGCCATTGATGGAAATGGGTGTGGTCTCTCCCTTAAATACTCTCCATTCTTGAGTCTTCTCCGTGTGGCTCACATAGCTCCATCTTTAGAAACCCAAATTCAGTGCATCGTCCACTTTCCTGGCAGCATGAAACATGCATGAAGGATGTTAATAATTTTTTATTCTTTGCCCTTTATGCTTTGAAATGGAGCAGAAGAGTATGGTAAGTGGTTGGCAAAGTGCCTAAGGCAGACAGGCCCTTAAGCAATGTTAGACTTCCTACTCTGCTTTTCCTCAGTCATTCCTCTGACCCAGC